>VUYV01000190.1:885400-945875 GCA_008711295.1 Anarhynchus alexandrinus | reverse complement strand
TCCGATCTTTACATTATGTCAACTCGGGTTGGATATTCGAAGCGCAGGATTCCTATTGAACATGTCTTTGCTTTAAGTTTTTCCCCCTGACCCTTGGGCTAAAGTCCTTGGTTGCTCAATTAAACCCAGATGAGAACAATTAATAACTAAGTAATGACAATAAGTTGGGAATCACACGGATGAACGCTCCATGTGAATAGGAAAAGCTCACACAAAAGAGCAAAAAGGATTTGTCGGCTCTTTTTAAGGGGGAATTGGCTTTTCTTTTTTCTTGCCTCTGGCTTACCAGCAAATAAAACTCACTTTTGTGTCTTTGTCGCCTTAAGGATCTCAGTGGGCAGTTGGAAGTGAGAATGGCTGTTTTCCTTTCAACTTGAGGGTGCTGGCGCCACGCAGCCCCAAGGATAGAGAGTAGCCANGCTCCTAGAGAGCCTCGTCAGACAGACGAGAGAAAACAGAGGGGCCCCGAGCACATACATCCACGTACCACCACGGACTGGCAGACGAGGCAACCCTCTGCCGTGGGAAAGCGATAGCGCCTTGATGCGACGCTTTCCACGGAGAGTCGGAAATAAAGCGCACAGTAGCCAGAGCACGCAGAGGTAGCAAACACCCGCAGAACCACACACTAAATAAAAGGGGAAGCCATATTTTTTTTTTTTTTTTTCTTTCTACTCTTATTCCCACAAACGAGGGGAACGGCTCCCTTCCCCGCGGAGGAGAGCAGCCTGCCGGGCGCCTTTGCCCGGCACCAGCCCCGCGGAGGCTCCGGCAGCCCCGGCTGGGAGATGCCGCGGCATCGCGCCCGGCTCCGGCTTCTGCACAGCCCAGCTTCGGGCTGGGGCAGAGTACCCCGGCAGCTGGTGTCTTAGCAGTTAAAGAGTAAGGAAAGGTTCTCCATAGGCTTTAGCTCCAGAGAAGGCGGCTACCGGGGAAATCTGCCGAGTAAATCTTTGGTTAAACCGCGGATTTATTGTCTGCTCCGAACTTCTGGCGTTTTCAGGGTTTCTTTCTGAATTCGCTGTTGAACGCGAAACACGAATCGGTGCCCTGTTGAATACCTTATCTAACTTTTTTTCCGTAGTGTTCAAGCGAATTAGGAGCGAAAAGCCTGTTTTCGAAAGTGAGGGCAGGCTAAATTCAGCGAGTTAGGCACAGCAGCAGCAGCCTCCTGCTGCTCGGGATTGTGCCTGGGAACACAACCTTCAGAAATCGGAGGCAGAGCAGGGAAGCTGCCTAACTTACCCATTGTAAAGGCCGGGCAGAGGGGAGGGGGTGAGCCTGTTTCCCAGTAGTACTCGTATGCTTAAATCCAGGCTTATCATCTTGTGTGAATCTACCCAGTCTCATCAGACCTTCTTCCTAAAGATCTGGGAAGCGAAAGGTCTGTTGGACAAACTGGCCGGACACCTTCACGGAGAAGAAACAGGATACTTAGCACTAACTGCCGGTACTGCCTGATTTCAGGTAAGCAGCTGAACTCAGGTATTTTGTGTGCAAAGTGAAAATCCCGTTCACCAACTTATTAGGGACTCAGAGATAACTGCCCTTCATCTCTCCTAACGATACATTTGATATTATATTAGACACAGAGGTGGCCAGTGAGCACAAGAAAAAGCGGCTGCTTAAACGGCTTCATGGCCAGGACACTCCTCGGAGCACTAGGGACGTTCAAATTAAATCCAGCAGAGTGGTGACCGGCAAGTAAGTTTTGCTTTGCTTAGGATATCACATACTGTACCCAATGAGATGTTGGATGCAATGAGGTGGTTCTCTCCCTAGTTTACCACAAAAGCAGGCTGATGCGGCTTAGGCACTTAACTGCAAGGGATTTTGTGGCAGAAAGAGACACCTTCTTCTTGCCTGTCACAGTTCTGAGTCCCACTATACATATATTAATACATATATATTCTAACCCAATGAGTGTGTGGATTACTGAAGTTTCCTTTCATTAGCTTTTAACTCTCTCCACACCTTGTGTGAAGCACAGTGGTGTCTGTCCCTGGCCTGAGCAATCTGTTCCACAGCAGGGAGCCTAAAAATGAGGCATTGCGATAATGGGCATTGCAACACACAGCTCCTTGGGGCTGCCCCGAGGCCCCTCTGCAACACGGACCCATTGTCTGACCAGCTCTGCAGCAGGAGAAGCTGGAGGCAGAACCAGAAGCAACAGCTCTGACTCATTTAACTACGGGTAGTAAATTGTAACATGCTGCACGAGAGAGATTCGGTGGTGATTTGCTTACAACAGTAAATTGGTCGACATTAACTCTGCTCCATTGTACTTCTTCATCTCCGAGACCTTTTATCCCTCTGGGCTGGATCCGGTTCCCACCCTGCAGTGATTAAAGGGAGAGCAAGAGAGGGAGCTACCTGGACACAGTCTCCCTCGTGTGACCAGGAATGTGCAATAAATCCACCGTGCAAAGCTGTCCTTTTCATCTTGGGAAGTGGCCGTAGCTGAGGACCCCACCGCAGCATGGGGCAAAACCCCTACTGGGAGGTGGGATATGAGCGCCTGCAACCGGCTCACCTTGGTGCTGCTGCCTGGCATGGTATGGAGTCCCCTCAGCCAACAACCGATTTCTCATGATAGTGAGAACAATACTCTCAGCATTTCTTCTTGCTTAGCCCTGTGGAAGAGAATCAAACCTCTTTCATAGGGTCACACAACAATCAAAACTACTCAGTTAAATAGTACAGACTCAGGCCTTGCTAGTGTAAGACAAATCTTGGGAGGGAGTTTTGTAGGAACAATGTTGAAAATTGGAGTGATTTTGTGTCTATGGCCCACTCCTATCGAAGCTGGGGCAGACAACAGGGCAGTAGGGTCAGGGTGGTCAGCACTGGGCAGGACTGAGATCCAGGGACCTGGGCATGAAAAGATGCAGCCCATACTGAGTGTTCTTTCAGGCTAATTGAGCAATGCTTTTGTCGTAGGTGTTTTGTATCGGACACACAGCAACAGGCAGGGAGGGATGTGCACTCAGTGTACATTGGAGAAAAGGGTACCATACAACAACAAACACATTCAAGACCCTCTGACCACCACTGCTGCTGCCCCGTTGCAAGGGTAGAAAGAGAAAGAGCTCCCAGGGCAGGCACTATTTAGAGGTTTTGCTATGACTCAGGCTCCCTTCTCATGCCAGAGAGAAAGGAAGTGGCAGTGGGAGGGAAAGAGGTCTGGTAGCAAAGGATGATGGTATTATGTTAACTGGAAGACTCCAAGTGATGCGGGGAAGCTCTCAGGAATTATTCTCTCTCAGAATTATTTCCAAAAGACAAGCTGGAGGGAAGGAACAACTTTCTTTTGATGTGGTGTTTTGTGTGCATTTGGCATTATTATGCAAATATCAGCTAACACAAACAGAAGTAAGGATGGGATGCTTTAAAACTCAAGGGGTGATTGTCTCACACTGTAAATGCATTTAGATGTAAGCCACTGGACCTGTCCCCATTTACATCAGCAAAGGACTGGAAGAGATTTTTCTGGGGCTCTGAGACCTGCCCTCACATTAAGCCGAGCTTGTGTGCATTAGTCCTGGGGAGCATCTGGTCCTCACGCTCTACTCACTAAAAGCCGTAAGTGCTTTTCAAAACCTCGTAAGGAGCTTTGGACTTACTGTGAAAGCCGCATCCGTGGTATACCACAAGAAGAGACAGTGGGATGTCGTAGATGTTGTCAGTCTGACCAAAGATTTTTCTTTCTGTGGCATTGTCAATCTTCTCTTTGGGTAGGAGGCTACATAAACAATATACACTAAATTCTATTTATAAAACAAAAAACAAGGTTGCAAAGTACTGAAGACAGAGGGACTGGAATAGACAGAGAGAAACAGGAGTCAGTGGTTTTCAAAACACTTTAACACTTTAATTGCCTTGAATTAATTGCCACCGCGGGAAGCACCTACCTGACTATGCAGAGACTGTAGGCTACTGAACAGAGATGTTCCTGGTTGCCCCTTAGCCGGGAACCCAAACTCGAGTACTCTGTGAGACCCCCGGCAGCTGAGAGCCTGTAGCACCAGAAGGCAGCATGATGTCTCTGCAACAGTGATTGTATCAGATAACTGTATTGATAAAAACAGTAATCCAAATGTAATAAAAATAGTAATCCAAGCTTCCTTTAGTGATTAGCACAGCTAAGAAACTTCAGCCACATCCTTTTTACAGACAGCCTAAGTATTAACTGTGTATCCAATATCTACATTCAGAAAGCTTAGATGAGATTTTAACTCAGATTTTTTTGTTTAGACATTATTCCAACGAGGACTGGCAGCATCTTTAGTCAAAAGACTCTTCAAGAGTAATTTTCTAAAAATGAAATGTCTTTAACTGCATTTCTGTCAGCTATGATACCTGAATTAGGATGAACTTAACAGCCTTATTAGCTTGGAGTTCAAATGCTGATCTTTAGCTGTCTCTTTAATTCAAGAAGCTTGGTGCATGCATGTTAGTTTTCCTTCTAAATAATTGCATCTTTCAAAATACATATTCAAAATCAATCCAAGTCAAAAAACCTGGAAAGAAAATAGAAAGTTGTACAGGGCATATAATAGAATGAGAAAGCTGAGATGGACATGTAATCCTAAACTATTCTTACTTTCTAAAACACCAGGCTGAATTTCTTCAAATGTGAATTGTTTTCCCTTCCTCAAAGATGGCTTTAATACCAGCCAAGTTTGAAGTTTCTAACGACATTTACTTCTGAGCTGTGTATGTATGAGAATTTCACTTTGGATAGCTGGAGACTGTGATCTTTTTCAAGCTTGCATAATGTTTAACATGACTGAATCGATTTTCAAAACAAAGAAATGCGAAAGCATTGAAAAATGCCCAGAACAAGAACGAGCATTTCCATTCCATAAGGAATTTGTGTGGAAAAAATTATAGAGAGTTATTGGAATTAGAATCTAAGTTTATCTTAAGTTTGCTGGAAGGGAAAGTTATATTATATGAGACAATTAACCATTGGCTTCGGGTCTGGTCCAAAGCCCAATAAAGTCAGTGGCGTCTTTCCACCGGCTAACTAACAGGCTTTGGGACTGACTCATAAACTCTAGAGCTCCACAGAAGATAATAGTTCTACACTGCTTATGTGAAAGTTAAATATAGCCCGATGTTTGTAAGTGTGTGCATGTATTATGATTCGTTTCAAATCCTGGTTAAGATTGGGTTACAGTTTCCATTTAATTCATATGCATGTGTTTGTATTTGTGTGCATGTATATGTAAAGACAGACATCTGTGAATGTGTAAGCACACATACAGCTAATGTCATAGACATGATTGAATCAAGCATGTACACGTGATGGTAAATATCAGCATTTACTACAGTAGATATCACCGCCGCAATATATATACTCTGACAGATCTGAACATACACTTTCAAAACCAGCAGCATCTGTTTACATTGAACTGCAATAAAAACTGAAGGAGGCATCAGTTAGTATTAGAATTTTATCTTTTCAATGTCCAGAAACAGTTTCTGTGCCTTTGATGTAGGCTGTCAAGCGCTACTGGAAAATTGCATCTCTCTAATTACCGCTTTCAGAGCAGAGGAAGGGCATGACTGCCTGGCAGCATTTGTCAGTGGGGACCCTGCAGGGACTTGCTTTTTGGGTACTGATAAGCAGAGTTAGCTCACATTCAAAAAACAGTAAAGCAATCCTTGTACAAAGGGGAGGGGGGGGGAACAGAAGGGGCACTATTTTGGATGATCTAGCGGAAAGCAATACAGCTCTTCCCTGTTCTAGCTATGATTAACCCTTACCTCTACCGGCTGCTCCCTTCAGACGGAGCTCCCTGCATCCTCCATGAGGGTTTGGCCTGAATATAAACTCAGTGGCAGCAGCACCACCGTTTACACAGGTATGTGCATGTTCAGGCAGGTAATGAGCACCTGATGAACCTGTGAAGTACTTGTGTTGTGCCTGGCGATGTGGCTTCACATTTTGAGGTGTTTAGAGGTGGTACTGGCTTATCTGCTCCTCATTATCCCCATTCCTCGTTTCTCCCCATATGTGACAGAGGGCCCTCTTGGCTATGCGTCACAAAACATTTCATGGCATTTTTAAACCTTAATCTACCTGATGAGATTTAGAGCCACGACCTTGCTAATGGTTGCAGTGGCAAAATGGAGGTTGCAAGGGAGGGCGGGTTAGAAAGCTGTGGCAGACCGAGCTCTGTCAGGTGACAATGCCACCAAGAAAAGAGCGGCACTTGGCCTTTCACAAAACTCTTTGTTGATATGAATAGGATCTTTTATTTTAACGTCTAATTGCAGGTGGGAAATAAGGGATTACTAAGGCTTGTTCATGTTCTTTTTCTCCTGTGTAAACAGAAAGCAAGCATTTGTCTACTTTACATACTGCATATACGAACAAAAGACCCAGTCATCAGCAGTGTGCATCCCGAACGTGCACCAGGAAGAAAGGCCTGTCAAAATAACTGCACCTTTTGTGATGTTCCTACCATACTGTGGTAGCATCCAGAGTAGAATTACTTCCAGGAGAGGAGCAGGATGTAGGACAGGCAAGCACAGCCAGAGGGGAGAGAGATCTCTCAGAGAAACAACACTGGGAAAAAAAAAATGAGAAGGAAAAATAGCCAGCTAGGATGCAGCAGAGCTGAAGTGAATATCTTGTGGGCGATCACAACATCTTCCTTGTAGAGGCTGCCAAAGCACAGGTGGGGGAGGGCAGGGAGGTGAAGAGATAGAAACACACCCCTAAAGATGCAGTTTACAGTGAACAGCAGTGAGAACGCTGCAGAAGACAGTGGGTGCATTGTACTGTGCCTGGCAGCAGCATTTATTTCATAGGGGCAAAATAAGTGCAGGAACATAAACATTTGCGAACCGTCTACTTCACTGGCAACTCATAAGGAGAACTTGCAGAGTGCTTAATGCATCCACAGCCCGGCCCAGGGGAACTGGGGTATTCATGCATATTTTAAGAAGGAGGACAGGCCAAAAAGGGAATTATTCCGTCTCTCCCAACTGCAGGGTTTCAGCATTGGGAGAGACCAGTTGGCCACTTGGATTCTGCTTGTCCTGGAGCCTAGGTAAACTACAGGTGTGTAAATCTCAGAGAGGAATTTGGCATGCTCTTTGCCATCTAGAACAAGTTGGTGCTCCTGTGTTGGACTTCACAGTTTCCTAGAGGCATAACGATACCTCCCAAAAGCCAGAAAGTAAGCAGCTAGATAACTCCCTCCCTAGGAAGCTCAGCTGAAAGTGAGGGTGTGGAGGTGCTCAGCCCACACTCAGTCCCTGGGAAGTGCCGAATTCAGCATCAGGCAGGTCAGTGGGCATCACTCAAAAAAAAATAAAATACAGCTGGACAGGAGACAGCAGCCTAGCTCAGAGCAAACAGGGTTTCCCTCCGTGCTCTCCTGAAGAGTTCAAAGCCAATGTACCCACCTCCCAGGGCAGTGTCCCCTTCCCCTGCTGAGGTGTGAAGGATTGTCCCCCTTCTCCCCGCGGGAGCCTTGTCCCTCTGCAGCACGCGGTACGCAGCCAAGGGGATCACAGGGAGGATGAGTGACAGGAGAAACCTGGGTCTGTTTTAATGTTATAGCTAGTGGTTATCTGATGCAAAATGCATGCGTAATTTTAGGGTCCTGTGTGTGGTACAAGGGTTTTTTAATTTAATCTTTAGAGGTGCCTACTTCTTATTTACCAATCACACTGGGCATCTAAGCATCTGCCCTAGGTGCTCTAAAACATCTTGAGAGACCAAAATAAGTAATCTTTAGACAGCATAACACCTGCATTTGGTGTCCACAGGCGGTAGCTGAGTGCAACTCCATTTTTTTTTGTTTACGTATTTCTCATGTATACTTATTGAACCTAAGAAACAACTCAATTAGAGAGAAACTCAGACACGAAGAGAGTTACAATGTGTTCACTTCACCTTTCCATTTCATTCTGCCTCTCCATTCATTATCCGTCAATTACAGGTGGGCCCTGTGCATCTTTTAACCCGTATTTGTGTTCATGCACTTATTATTGAATATATAGTTGTTAGAACATTCAATAATGTGTAATTGCGTTTTACTATGTATTCATTTGCCTTTTCTTCTAGATGGGAATTTGTATATGTGTTATATTTGGCTCCAGTCCTGCAAACAGTTGTGCCCATGAATAACTTCACCCACATTAGGAGCTCCACGGATCACAGCTTCTCTCTCACCCACTGAATTCTATGAAGTTACTCATGCAGTTAAATGACTCATAAGCATATGTGTTTGCTGGATCAGGGCCTCTCCATGCAAGCTTGATCTTTATAATCAATTTAAGATATCAATACATTTATTTCAAATAAAGGAAGTCAATCCTTTGAAAGCGGTAGTAAATTTTTAGAGCTGCACTTATTAGTGCAATTAAATGCAGTAATTATTAATTATTAACTGTTTTATTAATTAATAACTGTTTTTTAATTTGTCGTTCTAAAAACAAACCAACATGGACATATGAAACTATTTTATAAAATGATGTATTAAATATTTAATAATTTGATACAATAACGTAACTGATAGGGTTTCTTTAAACAGCATAACAAGGTAAGAACATTTTCTTAAATGCTATGTCAGCAGAAGCTGCTATTTTATGCTAGCCTGTTAGCCAACACATAAATACCTCAGGCTTTGATCCTAAAACCTTTGCCAATTGGGCATGGTAGCGCCTGCCCACAAGCCCGCTAAGTGTCCTGGAACGTAACAAGTGGTTGGATCAGGGCCTGAGATCTGAAGATCCACTAGGCTTAAAAGTGCTGGTTTAAAGTCATTTTCTATTTTCCTTTCCACTAGAATCTCCTGCAGCTCTCTTTGGACAGGTTACTAGTTCAAGCACCTGTAATAACCTGTGATTGATACATGATTTGTTTTCTGGAAGAGAACAGCTTACCCTCTCAAAAGAAGCCTCAGATTATTTTTTTTTTAACTTTTACATCGTCTTTATTTTGGGCATGAAAATACAAGCCAAACATTTCTACGCATTTCTAGCTATAAGAAGGAGCAGAACTGGCAAGATCTGAGCCGTGGAGCTCTTCCCTGCTCTAGGTCAAATAGTTTACCATCCTCACAGTGGCAGACAGAGGTCTGACTGTGAATCACAGCCCACCTCCAGGAGGACGGCTCCTGGTCATCTACCCACTCTTGACCCAAGCGTTTGCTCACATCTCTCCTCTCCTGATCCTTGTGCCTGACCAATGCCCTGATCTGCTCATCTCCGCTTTCTCTCCCCCATCTTGGGCATTGTACTCAGTTTGGTGGATGCGATGGTTTGGTTTGGTTCTCCTTGGGGGTTTTTACTATTGTGAGTGGCCATGGGCACTGCGTGTCCCTGTCTGCAGCCCGGCCCTGGTGGGGTCTCCAGAGGACTGTGGCCATGGCACTTCTCCTGCCACCCCCTCCCTGCTCAAGGCTCCCAGATGCTTCTTTGCCCATCTGGCCTGTCTCACCATGTCCCCGTGCCGTGTTGTGGGCACTAACCAAGGCTGCAGCCTTGACCGGGCTGCACCTCCCATCCCTGGTTTGTTCTCCATTCTTTCTCTCCAGATCTTCCTCTTCTCACAGCCTTGCTCCTCTGCTGTCCAAGCGCGTCCCCACAAAGGTGGCATTTGCCTCTGTCAGCAGGTGCAAGGGCTGTGGTCATGCTGCAGTGACACGGCTGCTGCAGCACCAGACTTGGCTTTCTGTCTTCTCCACCTGCTTGCCTTCAGCTCGGGGAACAGTCAGTTTTACAGCATCCCTTGCCATTCCTGACCAGACCTCCCTTAGCCATTTCAGCCCTGGCAACACCTGCTCCCTCCTCAGCTCCATTTCCACTCCTGAATCCTTAAAAGCACAGTTCTGTACCCAAACAGATGTTCCCAGCACTAGTTTCTTCTTGCTCAGCTATCAAACTGGTTCTCCTTTGCCTCCAGTTTGCTTATGACACCAGCATCCCACACTCTTTAACACCTGACATGGATTTCACTGGGGTCTTTTGTGAATGAAGTGGGCCCAGAAACCCTGCAGGAAAATCAGATGAAAACAAATGTTCACAGCTCTCTAGAAATTGGTGTCAGCTCCCTGATACAGAGAGTTTTACAGCTCTATAAATCAGGCTGAAAATGTAACCAGAAGCCCTGTTAGCTTTCTGTTTCTTTTAGCACATCCGTTTCTTGTAAAATTCCGATTAGAGGGACTGGTCTCTGTAGAAATCATTCACTCTGAACCCAACAGGGCTATAAATCAAAGCACTACAAATCACCACAATTTGCAGATTCTGGGTTTCATCATTTTATTGCTTTTGGAGATGTTATGTAAATGTTTTTGAGCAATATTGACCTTTGCATCCTCTGTCATATCTGGGAGGATGAAGAAAATAAAAACCTTTTCTGAAAACCAGGTATCTCATTCGTACAACTACCGCTATACTATTTCTCTAAGGGATGAGGTCAACAGTGCTTTCTCAGATGAAGAATCTCACCAAAATCAGTGAGATTACTCCTATAACCTGGGGCTAGAGGAACAACTATTTTCTTTTGAAAGCAGCAGACAGAGAGTAGAATTTTACATGGATCTCTGTGAAAAAGGAAAAATGTCAGCCAGTGACAATCGTGCGAATAACACCATTTATGACTCCTCTGCCCCAGCCCGGGTTTGGCTGTACAAGATGATGATTATCTGCTCCAGCAGGCAAAGATTTCATCACCTCCCAGTATGAATGACAAAACTGTTCCCAACAAATTCTGCCCTCCCAGTGACAGTAAATTCAATCTGGGCTTGCAAACTCCAGATAACCCTGGGCTGAGTCACACCAGCCTGTTCGGCAACGCATCAGACCCCGCAGTGGCCACAGCTGGGATTCGGTAAGTGATGTGAAAGGGGAATCACTGGAGGAGTGTTTTCAGACCAGGCTTAGTCGTGAGTCAGATTCTGTGCAACACTCTGATGGACTCCAAGCCTGGAAGGATTTCTCACTTTTACCTACCTGCTTCCTGAAGTGCAGCGTCGTCAGCAGGCTTGTAGCTTCTTAATGTAACAGATTTCTGTTCGCCATCCAGTTCACCTCATCAGTCACAAAGTGCTGGGAGCATGTGCAGATCCCAAAGATCAGGGAGAAAACAACCATACAAGGAAAAATGGCTTTGGATGCAGACTGAAAGCATTAAATTATCTCCTTTAGATTTACTTTCTTGGCAACAGTATGTCATTTATCAGGGATAAATTTAATACCTGTGGATTTTTAATTGCACTAAGTTGGTATCTGAGAGCTGCAATGGGGACCAGATGCCCACTGCACAAGATGTTATACAACACAGAAGAAAAAAAATGGTCCTTTCCCATGTGAGCTCATAAGTCTTTGCATTGCCTTTACCAGAACAACTGTAAGTTTAGATTTCTCTTTATTATATGCAGATAACGTATAGTGTAAGGAGAAAATTTTCAAAGGCACAGTTAAGTGTGAGGCATCTGACTCCCCTGACTCTCAGAGGGATTCTTAACACTTATTTTCCCGTGGTGCCTTTGAAAAGGATCACTCAGGCACCTAAGTGGTACGATCACGTTTTCCAAAAGTTCCTTTAAACACTGGAAAATACTCTCAGAAGTGGGACCTATGTTTCAAAGTCACTCTTTTTGACACACTAAACTTTTTAATTCAGCCTAGTGTTTACACAGAACCATCATTTTTATTCTGTAGTCTATGACGCCAATTAAAGTAATTAAATGGAAATTGGAGAATATTTTAAAGGCTGGTTTAAGATTCCTCTTTGAGCAGTGTAGCTTAGCGTTACAGTAGGACACCATCTGCTGTCCAAGCGGAGTCCGACTGCAGCTGGCTCAGCAGCAGAATGCAATACCCTAGCTATAAAAACAATGTGACTTGTATTATCTTGGTAATGCTTTTACAAACCAAATTCCCTGTCAGATTTGTGAGTCTGTGTTGTATTTTCTTTGGGGCGGCTGGTTGAATTTGGTCTTTTTTTGCCCTTATGTGGTGGGAATACATAAAATGAGGATTTCTTCGTGAAGCTGATGTTTTCCTTTTTTTGGTAAAAACGCCATGCAGGTACTCACAGGATGTTGAGAAATAAATGCTGTAAATGGGAATAAATAGTAATACTTCAAATTTTGCATTTGCAAATAGATAGTGCGTACATTACTGGTTAGTCTACTGTAAGATCAACATGGTACAGCCATCTGGGTGGAAGCTATCTATCTGTGACTGCCCATTGAAGGTGCTCTTCCCATCTCTGTCTAGCTCTCAGGGAAGCTTCTGAAGCCTCGTTGGTGTAGCTGCCAACCACTGTTAATTATAACAGAGATATCCCCTCTGTGGCCACCTTACAATTGGAAACTGAGCTGAGACCATCCACTTATTTTGCACACAGGTCGCTAAATTGATTGCTGGGTGGTAACAGCTTTGGGTTAGTGTCAGTGTGGAGCACTTCCGAGGTGACCTCACTATAGGAAACTCCATATTCCCTTACAGATCTCCTGCTTACACTAAATTAGTTTCAGGCTTTGAAGGTGGATTGTCAGGCCCAATTATACCTGTTAACAGCCTATAAAAAATGTTTCGTTGCTTCCATAATTGGTATGTCTGCATTTCTTCTCTCCATTTCCTTCTAGAAAGAGGGAAGATTTCTTTAAAATGGTTTCTGTTTTCCTTTGTTTCAGAATTGTTTTTCTGCTCATGCTGCTCGCAATGCCAACTCTACTGTAGAAGACAAGTGTTGGATTATCATATTGTATCATAAATACAATGTAGTAGAGATATCAGTGCAACAGGTAAGCTGCAGTTTGAGTCAGTACAGTAAAGCTGTGGGCAAGAATTGAAATAAGATACGCAGGAACAGATTGTTGGTATCACTGTATGTAGACTAAGGGCCTCAATAGTGTCTGTGGGAGATCATATTCCTTAAATTCTTCTCTTAAGGCTACATAATTAGAGCTGTGGGTTAGCTGATGTGACAAAGTTAGGAATGAAATTGCCTTTAATTCCTCAATTAAGCCAATGGGCAATTAGTGAGTGATTTTCATGCTACTCTCTGGAGGGTCCTCTGCTGCCTGTATAGGAAACCTCAGTTTGATGATTCAGTTAGCGGGGAGGAATCTAGGTCTCAGTGTGCAGTGCACGTAGCCACATCTGAGCTCCTAAGAAGCTACAGCAAATTAATATTTTGCCTGCTTTTTGAGAATCATTGAGACATTTTCTATTGATAAAACACTCTGATGGACAAAAGGCTTGGCCAATGTGCTAATTACTTCTTGCCTCTTCCATCTTCATGCTTGGCTCTAGCAAAACTGGCACATACAAAACCAGACATGGAACAATAGTTTATCAGACTAGAGCATTGCCATTCCCAGTCCCTTTAGCTGTTGGTCTGGGAAAATACATATAGGACAAATACCTTAGGCTTTCCCGTGTCATTTCTGCATATATTTTGAGCATTTATAAGAAGGGTTGAAATTGCTAAAGAAAGAAGTATGCCAAAGCATGAATAAAAAAATTAGAAGCAAGGGAGAATGGCAAATGCTGTAGATGTTCTGCTGTATTTTTCTTTACAAATGCCTGTTAATAAATTTGGTATAATTAATGTCGCTGAGTAATTTCCATATTATTTGTGGATAAGCTGAGATAGATGATATAACCTGAGATAAGCTGAGGGCATAATGCCCAGGTATGCTTTTCAGACTGCAACAGATTCTCTTGATTCAATGCTCACTGCCATTGAAGATGAAATTGATAAATATATCTGTCAGAAAATATGCGTTACTACTTGGGTGAAGAAGTTACAGATCATAAACCACTATTCCATGGACAACAAACAGAGAAATTCTATAAAGTAGATTAAGGTAATTTCTATAGCATAGAGTTTATAAAATGATTAGATTCTTTTATTTTTTACCATTTGCTCAATTTCACCATTATAACCGTTGTTCCTAGTACCCAAGCATGAATAGATGGCTTTCTGCCTGATGGATTATCCTGATGTTATATCTGTGTTATATTTACAGACTTGGATGCAATGGAGCAATACACAAGCTTTCTGTGTAAGTCATTTGCCATCTGCCTGCCGTTCCCAGTCTCGAGTAGAGGAGGCTTCTGGAAGACATCCTAAAGGCCTCAAATGTGTCAACGTTTCCTCAGCAAGGAAGGGGAAAAGTGCTTCTCTGTCTGCTGTGGGTAATATCAGAAATGAAGAGCTTAAATTGCCCAATTTATGTGGGATATTGGGAAAAAATATCTAACTGTAAAGACTGAAGAAAGACAGAAATAAATGACTAAGAAAACTGTCTACAGTCCATAATTAGAAATTCCTTAAGGACAGGTAGTCAAGCATCTGTCATGAGTAGATTTTAATTTGATCCTACCTTTCAAAGGGAGAGAGAAGGGTGAGCTAAATGACTTTTTAAGGTCCTTTTCAGTTTTGGTGATTCTGTGATTCCCCCCCCAGCCCCTTCCCCATAGCTGTGGCTACTGCTGTGGTTGCTACAACTTCCCCCCTGCTCTGGACAGGCTGCACCTGAAGGGGCATTTGCAGCTGGCAGACCTGGGGGACTGCCATCCTCTTGCCAAACAACACCAAGAGGCCCCCAATGCTACGGCAGCATTGCTTGAGATGAGCAGAAGGAGATGGAGGACATGGTGAAGAGGCCGCCCCCTACTCCTGCCTTTCCGTGGGCCTCTCCTCCCCGCCTCTTCTTGCTTCCCCAGCCATGAGCGCTCCAGAGGGAGTGTCAAGCCAAGGGCTTGTCATCACGGGAAAGCTTCGCCAGTTATTCCTGTGTCACGGCTCCAGCGTAGCTGTATCGCTACAGTGCCGTCTGGGGATACGCTTGTTCTGCGATAAGTGTCGGTTTCTTTTGGCTTACTTTAAATGCGTTTAGTTTCCAAAGTGACATCAGGGCACAGTGTCGGTCTGAACACAGCCAGGGGTTTGCACGGGTCGAACCACCGCTATGGGATTTGACTCCCGTCACGTCTTGCGGCCGTCAGCATTTTGCAGCTATTTGCCTTTTCACCCTTGAGTCAATGGCAGCTTTCAGCGCAGGACCCTGCGTCCGCCCCTCAGTTCACACAGTATAAAATGACAGGGTCTACCCTGGAAAAAAGACCCTTCTACAATAAAATGAGATAGCACAGAAAAGGGTGACGTCAGATAAGGGTATGGGTTTGAGCTCCTTCCTCAGCTCCTGCTGTGTTGCCCTCATGTCAGCTCCTCATTGCCCTCCGTGTCTCCAGCCCATTGCAGGAGCTCTACCAGGGCTTGGCCAAGACCCCTTCAGACACCTCTGGGCTCTCCTCTCCAACTCCTGGGGAGCACAAGGAGCGATCGCATCCTCAGGGATTCACACGGGATGGCTGCCAGTGAGGCCTGCCTGGCATGCTTTCACCTTGTCCCACTCTTTGCTTCCTCTTGCCTCCATCCCCACGGCTTCCCTTCTACTTTCCCCAGCCTGCAGCTTATGTTGAAGATTTAACCGCAACTTGTGCCGTACATTCACTTCATATTAACTCTCGATGCAGGGATGAATTTTGTCCCGGCCGGGTGATGAATTCAAGTGACTTCTGTCTTTCCAGTGCCGGAAAGCAAGTGACTTCACTGCCACCGATCTGGCCAACGGCCCGTTTACCTTCCTTGATGGTAAATCCTGCAGATGAGAGATAGGAATAACATAGAAAGCAGGAGCGGTCACAGAGTTAGAGTTCAGAAAGGTGATTTTTCCTCGGTCCTCAGCGTGCACGCCTGACCACACATACGACTGAGCACACAGCTAAGGCCCCCCACCTGGATTTGTTACGATCAATAAGCATATGCAAAGCTCCGAACCAACGTACTCATTTTCTGCAGCATCCAGTATAGGCTATGTGAAATATTAAAATATGTAATTTTAAATGCATGCCCTTTATTGCTTTATAACTAAGAAACCAGATCTTTTCCCACTGACTTTCCATGCAACTTTTCCCTGTTCTCATATCCCATGTGGCTCTTAAGTGCGCAAAGGCACCAGTATTAAATTTTATAAGATATTTATATAAATCAGATGGTTGGTGAGTATTAAATTTGATTTTTCTCAATAACCCGAGGGGGAATATTAAAATATTAAAATTGTTTGAATATTTAAAACACAAATGGGCTTTTGAATAGTTCAGGCCAAAGCCTCAACTCTTGTACGCAAATATATACTGGCTGAGGATTGAGTCCTTGAAGTTTTAATCTTGTTATTCACATCTAGCGAGACAAATGGCAGGCTTAGTAGAAAGCCTGTTCTCAAAAATCACAAACAGACTAATATGGAAAAACGAATTTTATCTTCTGTTTTCATCATATGATTTACATCTTGAGAAGGGCACATACCTTGTTCTAAATAACTGATGTCATGATGCATAAATTACTGTCAAAATTGCCTCATGGCATCACCAGCTCAGGAACCATCTTTACTTTTGTATTTCAATAACTTCAATGTAATTGGGAACTCTTTGAAACCTTACGTGAATTTCCCATTTCAAGAAACCTTCTTCACAGCCTCTTGATACAGCACTTCCCAGGATCTCCTCCTGTTTTCAATTTTCTATTTTTTCCTGGTTGTGTTGTGAACACAACACTTATAGTTGTGGGTCGGTAGAGCCATACTCTCCTGTTTTTTTTTTTTTTTTTTTTTTTTTTTTTTAGTACATGAACAGCATTTGCCTTCAGGAGGACGTGTTATTGCTTCGGAGTTGTGCAAGGGTGTGTGTAGGATAGCTGGAGGAGAGGGAGCCGCGTAGGCAAAAGGAATGTTTGCTCTTTGCTTTAGGCTCTCATTAGGTCAATTCTTGTGACAGAGTTATTCCCGCAAACCCACAATTACTGCTAGGCTGAGTTTTCTGGAAAAAGGGATTTCTTTGCATGCTGTTTGACCATCCTATTGTAGGACTGGTGGGTACAGGTATATGTGGGTAAGTAAGGCAAATTGCAGCAGGAATGTACTTAGACTGCTTACCACTATTTTTTTCCATTGCTGAGAAATCAACCTCTGGCCCAGATATCTGTGCACAGAAGCAGAGATACTGCTGTGAGAATGGAATACCGGGATCAGAAAAAAGAGGAAATTATATATTAAGAAAGGTGACATTTTTGTTATAGTTGGATGTTTTAATCTTTGTGCTTCAGACTTCATTTCATACTGCATATCACAAAATGAAAAAAAAACATATTTTGAATGAAAAAGAGAACTGAATTATTTGCCTTTTGAGCTGCTACTTATATGAGTTCCTATTATAGTTTTTAAGAACTATATTTTAGGGAATGTAGCGAATCCTAAGAAGTAAACAAATACACTTTAAATCCAATCATTGCAATATTATGCCTGTTATTTATAATATCTTGGCCTTTAAGTCTTCTGCTAGAACAGCTGCAGGGCTTTTGAGGGTGATGGGTAGTTCTTAATCAAATGGCTGAAAATCTCCCAAGAAGTAATTTGTGTTCTTAGACAACAGATTTTTAAAAATAACCTCAGAGCACATGAAATAAAGCTTAAATGCTATTATGATAAAAGCCACTTAAGCTACTGATAATCAACCTATGTATATTTGCACTCCACGTGTTTACATGAGGGGCAGATCTAGACTTGCTTCAATTACCTTTTCAACATATTTCTGAATACTGTTAATGCTATGAAAAATGTTATATATGTAAATTATAAAAAAACCTTGTAAGTGAAAAGGGTATGTCCATCATCATTATTGTTGGCCCTTGTCAAAAAAAGGATCTTGATAAAGTAGATAATTGACTTTTGAAACAGAGGTGAAAGAAATCTATTAGATCATTTTGTTCACCATGACAAACTGGGCATGCTACCGTTATATTTTATCCAGAAGAAAATGCTAATTCATTGATTCATAACAGGTACCCTTTTTCAGCCTCAAATGGTATTCTTTTCTGTTCAGTAATCCTGATGAGTTCTCAGTCTGATTTGATCACCTGGAAGGTGTTCTCAAGACATGTTCTTACTCCTAATTATCATTACAGGTCTACCTAGATTACCTTTTAAGAAAGATCCTGGTCTTCATGCTGATGAAAAAGAAAGATGTTGTACAGAAGTCATTTGGCTCCCAGAGGTCTGGATTTAATACTGGGTTTGGCTACAAGCTCTCAATGTAACTTTGAAGAACTCATTGATATCCCCTGTTCTCTAGTGTCATTAATAAATGTTTACTGATATTTACTGAAGAGTCAATGGGATTAATTCAGTGCAGAGAATCTCCATGGAGGCCTTCAGAGACTTCTCTCCATTGGCTATATGGAGAATCTAATTCTTTACGATATAAAAGCTGGTAAAACCTGCTGCTTCATCACCAAGAGGAAGACACCTACAATTTAAACCTATCTGAACACAAACAGGCTCCTTTCCTACCTTATCATACTTGAACCCGCTTTACAAAATCAAAAGCAAAAGCATGAATTTAACCCACTTATGTCCTAAAAAATTCATTGTATGAAGTCAGCATATACTTTAGACCCAGGCAGCCAGGCTTTGTTCTTGTTTGCAGCACTGCAGATCCAGATCATCTTCCCCAAGGAAGCAGAAGAGTTTGCTGACTTGCAGTGCCTTTAGAGACTCATATCTAGTGCCTTCAAAATTTCAAAGTGATGGGATCTGAACTGCAATCAGAGGATGGGAATAATCAAGGTGGTTGTAGTTTACTTGAGCATTTTTTAACAGGCAGGCATATTTAAATGGTAATACTCCATGCAAGATCAGATTTTGTAGTGAAACAAATACTGACTTTTTTCAGTTCACAGTGCCTGAAATCATGTGCTGCAGCCATTAGATAAGTACTTCTGTGGCATGAAGCTGAGGGTATGTGTTGTGTGCCCACAGAGTGGCTTGAAGAGTGGTTAGGAGGCAAGGTCTGCTGGGGTAGACCTGGGTAGAATGAGAGATGGAGGGAACCTGCTGCATTTTGTCCATAATACCCATTAGGAAGAGTCCTGTCTATCCCTCACACTGTGCCTGAGAAGGCTAGCTGGAACAGCCATGCCAGGGACCATGTTAACAACTAAGTGGCATGGACAACCAGTGGTCTAGCACTTGAATTTACCCCCTGGCCCTGTTTTATTTAGCAGCATAGAAGCAGCTTTTCCAATCAATGTTGTAGTGATGTGTCCATCTGATGAAGACAATGGCTGTGTTCTCCTGTTCTTCACATTTATTTGTAGGCAAAGGTGTAAGATATCTCTGGCTGAGGTGTTTGGACAAGAGAGAATATGTGGAGTCCTAGAGTGCTAAGAGAGGAAAAGAAGTGATGGAAATTACAGTGAAACAGGTAGGCTGAAGCTAATATTTTGTGTCCAAAAACCTAGAAAGAAGTTGTTATGAAACAATGGTGCGTCTTATGATTACAAAGATTTATGATTCTCGTTCTTCAGAAGAGGAAATCCTATCAATAGCATCTTTACATTTGTAAAGAAACCCATATGTGGGCATCTTCTGTGACACTCTTTTGTCTGTGCAGGACATTGGATTGGTCATGATGGTTTGTTCACCATCTCTGTGACCAAGAGATTCTACTTACAGCTGAAATTTTCTGTCTATGGGCAGTAAAGAACATCAGTGGGTTAAGAAGTCAGTTGTACACCTTGTAATGGCTTCCTCAGAAACCTTGTTCCTATACTTGGACTTGATGATCTTAAAGATCCCTTTCAGCCTCAACAATTCTATGATTCTATGATTCTATACCAGCAAACACTAACTCCATTTATTGTATGTTATCAAACATTAACTTATTGCCAGCTTTCCAAGACAGACAATACTCTGTCATTATGAGCACTAATACAGACACAAGCCATATGGCCATTAATAAATATGGGGATAATTAAAGATGTATTTTTTTATCAGTTTTTACTGGTGCTACCAGAATCTGCAGAAACTATTTCTGAATAAGAAAGACTCTGAATCATTTTAGGCTTTTCTGCAATTTGGGTGTGTTAATCTTCATTTATGTCAACGTGGCTCTTGGTTTCTCTTTATTATTATATATTCAAGCTTGTCATCATCATCAGAATAAACAAGTGACCCAATTCAGCTTGGTCTTCACCTTTCACCCACGTAAAATTTCAAAAGGAGACTCATTGTTTTTGCATGTGTCGTAACCCTGTAATTATGAAGAAATTCAGTAGCAAATTACTTCCATGGCTTTTCCCCTCCATTCTCAGCAGTTGAAAGCATTCCTTCAAGAGACGTTAAATAGTCTCAATTTCCCTGTTCTTCTGAGAATACCATACTAATGAAAATATACACTAAATATTTTCCTGAGAGAGAAAAACTGGTAAAGTCAGTAGAAGTAAATCATTGTCCGTTATCAGTTACAATTTGACGTGCATTCCTTTTATTGCTCAACACCTCATTAATGTTGAAAAGGTATACACTGGGGAACATCTCACAACTTTGAAGAAGTTCCTGCATGCACAAAATGTGTCTAACCATCTATTACAATAATTTTTCTAAGTTCCTAGATCTAGACGGTCACAGACCACTGTCACTGTCGAAGTATGGAGAAATAGTGGGAAAAAACAATGGATGAAATTACAGAACATGTCAACATATGTCCTGTGAAATAAGTGACGTGGTAAAAAGCTAGCAGCTTGATGCCAGCCATTTTATCAACCACCAAAAGAAATTAACATAAACTTAAATTTATAGCTTAGGAAATATTGTCACTGGGTACGCCTTTTGTGATATGGCTGTTTCTGCAGTATGCGTAGAAAAGGCAGTTGTTCATCCTCTCAAACCACAGCAGCTAAACCGCGTAGTGGACTCATGTGATGTTTGTCATCTAGCTGAGCCTCAAGTAGCTGACTTGTGAATGCATAATCAGTATGACATTTTGGAAGACTGCTTTTATTTGCAACATGTTTTCCTATGCTTGCCAGCTCTGAAGATGAAAGACAACCTGACAGTATTTTAAATAATGAGATCTTTGATCTGAAAATATATAAACCAACCTTTTTTCCCCACACATTTTTGGTGTATTTGTCTGAATAACATAAATTGTGTATCTAAGAAACAGGCTTCAAGCAATTCCTTTGAGTTCCTGCTCTGTTAATAAGAACCTATTTTTATTGACAGGGTAGAAACGAGTTAGCCAAATGCTGGAAAGCTGGGATGACAGCTGATGTTCCTCTTTTCATAAACCCATGATTTCAAGCCATTTTACAGTGGGACAGTCAGAATAGTCTAGAGTCTGACATTGTCAGTGAGTTGGTTAGACCTAGAAATACTGGCCTAGAGAGTTTGTGTTAGGGTTCTCTGTCCAAATCTGACATAACTGCTTTGCAGCCAAAGAAATAACACTAGAAGAGAGAAATTGTGTAAACAAGGTCTGTTGCACCTTATTGAATAGATTGCCTGTCTTATTTTGTTAAAAGTTAGTATTACTCTCTTACCTTACTGTGGAAGACTTTGCATACCTACAGTTTTTTGCAAAGCTGGACTTTGTCTTAGCTAACACGGCTGAGGTTTAAGATTCTTGTTGCACTGCTGCCAAAGAGGACTGTTCTAGAGCAAGACATATTTTAAATAATTGCTTTGTGATGAGGTATAACAGTGGGATTATGGAATACAGGTAACTTGGAATCATGTTAAGTTTATGTGTCCTAGCCTTTTAAATACAGCCTAATTAAAATCTCTATGAAACAATAACAGCAGAATTACTTGGGTTAATGTCTGTTCTCACATATTTCATTTTTTTTTTTGCAATTGGCTATATTGTCTTCATGTACTCACAGGAAAAAGAGTGTAATTTCAAGAATTCCAGCTGACCCAGTGGCACACCAAAGGCAAATATTCTCCAGCTTCCCAAAGGTGGCAATGGGTTCTCATTGTACCACTGGCAGCAGAGAGGCACTCTGTCAGAAGGTGTGCTATTTTGGAAAGTTGTGAGGAAAAAGAGGATGCAAGGAACCTTTCCTTCCTGAGAAACACTCTGCATAGTGCTGATGAATGAGAAAGAAGAAATAAGCGGGAAATGGGCAAAAGATCCGGCCCAAGGGTTTAACAACCAGAACTGTCTTGCTCAGTAGATCTTTCTTTGTGCTACCTGACTTTGGGTCCTGATCTTCACCATATGTTCTGACTCAATGACCATGGCCCTACTTATAGTGATGTATATACCACACCTCTGTCCACAACATCTTTTTGTGCCGTAAAGCTACCATATAGATGGGCATCTTTATTACCTTGCAATGCAGTTACATTCAACCCCTACATGACCTGGAGCTCCAGGAATTGCTCCCAGCCTGCTTCAGTGAGCACTACTGATCCCAGATGCTCCCACATCAGTATTTTAATAGTGAGAGAGACAGCAGCAAACCTGCACCCAGTCACTGACCAGCTCAGGGACAGGACTGCCAACAGGCTGAGCTGAAACCCATGAACTCTGGGATAATGTAAGGTATTTCTTTTTCTTTCAGGGTTGTACAAACTGTCCAGTTGAAGGCTGAACTTTAAAGTCTGTGTTTTTGAGTAAGGGTATAGTGCAAGCATGGATTTAACAAGGAGGGCTAAGGTGCTTTAAAACTCATTAGCAAGAATAGATGCAAGGTCGGCTCGTGTGTCCTCAAGCTCTCCACATTCCCCACTCATATGAAGATCACCTCCACTTTTGTAGTAGGACTCAGTCATCCCCAGAGATTAGGTTTAGGTTATGTAGGTTGTAGGCTATGATTTCCTCCATGTCTGTTCAAAAATAGGCACATAATTCAGAACCTTAGTTGGTTGGTTTTCCTTCCGTGTCAGGTGTCCTCACTCTTCCCCATTCATTTGGTTTGGCTGAGCTGAGATGCATCAAATTCAAACCAGTCACATGTAGCATTTTAGTATTATGAAGTTGCCTAATTTACTTAAGAGAGATGCTAGAATCCAAAAATACATATTTTGGCAAGGGTTAAACCTTAATCTCAAAAGCTACATGCCAATTCAAAGTGTATTTTGTGTGCAGATTTATCTGAGAGTGGCTTGGCACTAGAGGATTTTCCATTGGCGCTGAAAGAGCCCCTGCATGCCAAGAAAGTAAATATCAAACAGAAATGTGCCAGTATTTCCTGCCAGTCTCACATTTTTGAAACTTTTTCCATCCTCCATGCCATTGATTTCTGATATGCTCCCAGGCTTCCTAGGGGAAGGCTTTTGAGTCTCACCCCAGGATGCTGAAAGTCTTCTAATTTGAATACTAAAAATGCTAAATGAAAAAGGACTCCTCCCCCCTCTGACACCCCCAAGGAATATCCCAGAATCTTTTCCTGTGAAATGCTGGAAGACTTCAAGGGGTTTTCAACCATCCAGAATACACAACAGATGGGAAGTGACACTGGCTCAGGATGGCAGACATTTCTTCCAACTTTTGCACAAACAAGTTGGTAAAGCCTCTCCGCCTCTTTTTGGAGTCTCTTGTGCCATACACTTCTGATCATACCTCATTATTGATTCCTGTGTCTCAGTTTCCCACAATTGGCTTTTTAATTTNATTTTTTTTTTTTTTTTCCTCATTTCTACCCTTGGAGCTTACTCCCTGCTCCTGCCTGCCAAGTTCCACTCTTGAAACTCTGTCCCTTGAAGGCTCTTTCTTTCACAAGTTGTCCCTTCACCATTGACCGCTCAGTCCTGTGGCTGAACTGCATTTCTTTGTGCCTGTGTTGCATTCTTTGGGGGTCTCTAGTTCTCCAGTCCTGGAAGCAGATGGCATTGATCAACATCTCTGTCACTAGATTTCTTGCAGGACACACCTCAGTCACAGTGGGATCTTGTTTAACAATATGCCATGTACCGGAACAGCAGTAAGAAAAGTATCCAGATTATACTTCTTAGACAGTTCTTTGAAGGAAAACAGGAAATGGAATAACCCACAATTTACCATATTTTATAAAGCATAGACTATTTTGTTTCTGCTTCTAGTTTGTTTGCTAGGCATAATAACCTTTTTCACTATTGTTTATAATATTGTGTACAATACTCCTACCTTTCTTAGTAACATACTTGGATTGCCTAACCTCAGTGTTCAAACATCTGTCAGGTAGGTCCAGTATCTCCTAGATTTTGGACATGGTATAACATGGAAAAATGCAGTGAAAAATCAAAAAGATTTTTGCCTTACTAACACGGATTTAAAAAAAAAAACTTGTTGTTTGAATTTGATGCTAGTATCAAGTGGTTTGCATCTTAAAAATTATTTGGCTGATTACAACTTTTTAAGTTCTCTGATAACCAGCAGAGCCTAAAGATGGGGTATCATGAGTTTCTGAAGATGGTTGTGTGATGGCAGCAGTAGTAACGTCTGCGGCCACCATCCCTGAAGTTCCTTCTCACCTGACATTCCTAATGCTGCAGGGAACATGATCAGAAATAATTAGGTTCTCATACGATGAAGGAAATCTTATTTAGAAGTAACTTTCATGTAAATAGAAAGGCAGAGCTCCAGCTCCTGAGACCCTGGAGCTGGGCAGTAGGAAACACACAGCTTGGGAACCTCAGTGCAACACAGCGAGGTTGAATGAAGGCTCTGTCTGTGTGCACATCTATCTGCACAACCTTGTGCACACACATTTTAATTTACTAAGAAAAAGAAAGAGACAGGAAGCGTTTTGTTAAGTAGGAGCTGAAGACAATTTTTAAAATGAAAAAAACCCAACCCAACCCAAATGAAATTATACGCGTAAGCCTATGTCAATACTAGGAAAACAGTATACGCACAAACAATACAAATCAGATTTAGGATTCCTTTTGTGTATATGCTTTATAAATGAAAGAAAACATTCTGCTCCTGGATCTGAACTGCAGATCTCGATTGCACATTCTTTGCTGGAGCGGGCTCCCCCTATGCCAGGGGAGGGGGTTGGTGGTGGTGATGAAATGCCCTGCAGCATGTGGGAGCAAAATGTTGCCCTCAATCCAGGGTGTTGCAGAGTTCTTCTCAGGTCATGGCACTGCATGGGCCCAAGATGGGGTCAAGCATGGTCCATGCATTCCTGGCTCTGAAGGCGTTGCTCACGTCAGGCCTTGCTGCTTAGAGGGGTACGTGGCCAGATGCCATGGTTTGGGGCTGTTTGGGGATGCCAAAGTGCATCACTGGGACTCCTAAAGGACCAGAGTCCTTGGCCTCTTTGAGTGATCACATACTGCTGGAACACTTGAAGGCTCTGTGCTCAGCAAGGTCTGCAAAAATAAGGCAATAAATAAAATAAAATAAAATGAAATAAAATAAAATAAACCCCAGTCCACTATTTTTACAAGCTGCTGGAGTGAGAAATGTGGGAAGTCTTTCCACTACAACAGTCATATCCTTTTAACCTATGCCCTTGGAAGAGGGCAAACTGAAAGACTCTTTTTACCCCTGTGTTCCTTGATGACTTTTATTTAAAATTTCACCCCAAATGTTATCCAAGTACAAATTAGTGCTGGTGAATTCATTTTTCTTCCTTGACTATCTCTGCTGGGGACCGCCGTCATTAGAAATCAGGCACCATAAAGCTGCTCTGGTTCAAATCCTTACTGTAAAAAGTCAAAACTGCTGTAAGCTATGTTTTATATACAGCGATTGCTTAGCCTTGCCCAGAGCTGGAGCAAAGAGCTTCAGTGAAAGGCCAGGTCTCAACCATGAATATATATATATTTTTTAAGCTATGTAGTATGGATTAACAGCATGGAAAAAAAAAACCCACACCTTTCAGCCATAAAAAAAAGAACCTATATGCACTCACTGAAAGAGCTGTGCAGCAAAATCCCTGGCGCAAACACAGGGTGGTGTCACTGCAGCTCACCTGTGTGAGGAAGCTCTGAAGCTGTGCTATCAGGGAGCCCTTTCTTCTCCTGTGAAGTGCTGTGTTGCCACTATAGATTTTAGATCGTAGGTGAGCCCAAAATGACAGCTCGTCCGAGCTGTATCAGCCCAGGGCTTGTAGCAACCTACCCACACTGAAAGTTGACACTGCTGACTGTGTCCATGAAAAAGCCCTTGTGCAAGTCTCTTTCCTAAAGGTACGTCAGAGGAGAAAAACAGTGAGGAAACAAAGACAGCTTAATCTATCTTTAAGCAATGTGTGCTCTTTTTTCCAGTATGTACAACAAACCGATCAGGCACAGATCAAGCTTCTCCTCAACAGGAGGCTGTGGTAAAGGAAAGAAGAAATGTGTTTTTAAAAACAAGTGATATTTGATATAAAAATTACAGGAAAACAATTATGCTGGTTTATGTTCCATTGGAATAATTCACTCGTTGCTACCCAGCCTGTTAGTATAATTGGGCACACTGCAACTTATGGACGGTCTCTACTGCCAACCTCTGTTCTGTAATTCATTAGCATCAAGTTGCTGCCACAACGTATAACTCATTAAAATTAGAGATCTTCATAATTTTAACAGAGAAAAAGTCCTCATGCTTATGAACAGTAAAAGCTTTGGAAGCCTTTATTCAAGGGACTGAGATGAAGAGAAGGAAGTCGTGATACAGGGGATGGAGACAGAAAGCAAAACCCCATCTTGCCTTTTTAATGGATGCTGTTGCTGTGTGATGGTGGTAGTATTTTTGTCCCAGACTGTATTTAGGTCCCAGCAACAGTGTACTCAGGCTTTGGTGCTCAAAGAGCCTCAAGTAGCTGTTTACCACAGTGCTTTTGGGTGTAAATGATTTTCACATCAGAATGGTCTCGGTGATACAAACAGCTATAGGTAGCCCCTGCCATAGTTTCCAACATTTATGTAAGACTCAGACACATTAATCCTCTATTTCCAGTCAAACGATGAGGGGCAGTAGATTGTGTGTTAGGATGGACCTACAAATAGCGTCATGGAAAGGGATTTTGTTCAGGCAGGTGCTGAGGAAAGGATATAGTACATGGCTGGAGCTGAGGAACGTGTCTCCTCCATGGCTCCTTTGAACACGGGGCCCCCGGCAGCTGTGCTGGCCCCAGCCATCTCACTCCATCACCCTGTGCCAATTACTGTTCGTTAGTTGACTTCAGCTCTGCCTTGTTCAATGTATCTGGGAGGCAAAATAGCAGGGACAGTGCACTGCACGGACAGAGCCCTAACCCGGGGGACTTCACAGAGAAGCCAGCGGGGCAAGTCCCATGCTCAGCGTGTGAGACTTCACAGCTCTGCTTATAGACTTTGTCTACAAGAGAGACTGACCTGGTTAAACCCAGATTTTCCCTTATTGCAGGCCTGATTTTTCTCCTTTGGGGTCTTGTAAACCTGGAAATGCTGTTTCTGTTAAGAAATATTGAAGTCAGACACCTTCTTACCAGCACTGACTTGCTGGGAAAATTGTAGCTTGAGTTAGAAGGAAAGACCTTTTGTCAAAACCTGGAAGAAAATGAGAGGGATGTTGGCAGAATGGAGCTGCTACCTAGCAAAAAAAAAAAAAAAAGCCATAAACTGTCAGAGTCTGGGGCCACAGGCAGACATTCTCTGCTAACACTTTCTAGTTATGTCCTTGCTATGAAATTCAAAGGGGTAATTTGAAATGGTTCCTTAACAGTTTCTAGTTAAGTATGAGCTAAGACACTTTGTTTGCTCTCCTACTCGTTAGGTTACCGTGGTAGGGCTATGAACTTGTGTGTTTGACTCCATATTAATTGGCACTGTGAACTCTCACAGCTCTGTCCCTGGTGAATCAGCTTCCGAACACTCAGACTGGGAGGGAAAAAGAAGCTCAGTCAGCCACTGCTTACAGTGCAAGGCTTATATGAGCATGTCAGGAAGAAGGAGCCTGTTTCTGCTGCTTTTTTTTTCCTGCCGTAGCCTTTTGGAGGGCTATGGGAACTCCTGGGCATCCGAAATGCTGCTCAGCACAAAGTTCTGCAATAGGACATCAAGAGGAGTTATTGATACCATAGAAGCAGCACAAATCCAATCACAAACCCACTTCAACACAAAGTCTAGCAACCATGGAAGTGGTTTATCCTACTAGATTTGCCCTACAGTGCCCATAGGTACCTTTATGCATGATTCCTTAGACTGTTACGGTGGTGGTATGGCGGGATGATGGCAATACGTCAATCTGCCCAGTTTTGCTCCAGTATTTTCATGAGTAAGTAGGGAAAGATTCAGGTCTCCACTAAATTGCTTGTATATGCCAGTTTATGGAAGCAGCTGCTAAAGTGAGATTCTTCACAAGTCTGAAACCTTAGAAGCCTGAGAGATCAGAGGGACATTTCATATGGGGTCAAGCAGCTATGGAGTCAGAAATCCATACGCAAAGGGTTTAAAGCACTTTCCTTATCCTGTAGCTAATGAACAGGAGAGCAAACAGAAGGAGGATCACTCTGAGATCATGCCTATGCTAAGCCAGGTGCTGACAGGAAACAGTATAAATTGCCCCTCAAATTTCCATAGCAAAAATATAGTTTTATATTATAAATCAATTTTGTATCAAACCAAAAACTATTTATATAAAAATTGATATAAATAAATTCTATCAAAATTACACCACCTTGCGTGGTCAAATGGAATATTATTAGTGTGCCTGTTATCTTGTGGGTTTGTTTCTGTTTAGCTATATTTGTATCATGGTGGAGATAAGAGATCTAGTTTGGGAATAGGGTCCCACTGAGCAAAGTGGCGTATCCACAAGCAAAAACTGTTCTGACTGGATACATCTTGTCAGCTGAAACAGTACTTGTCACATTATGTGCTAACAACACTGCAATTGTGTTATCTAGTCCTACTTTAGGTCACTCAGTCAGGTCAGAACATGTTGAAGTCTGTAGACACAGAATCACAATTCAATGTGACAGAGTAAAAATAGGTTAACGAATGGAAGGTCATCATGGGAGCTGCTCTAGCTCAGTGTTGTTCAGTCATCATGTCCTGTACTCCAATGCATGTTGTCTACATTTTTTCTTTGACTGTGTTATTCAACACCTTCCTACAGCATATGTTTAAATTTGAGACAGTCCAAGACAAACGCATCCCATTATGCTTGAAGAGGTGCAGCAAAGCCAATATAAATGCATAGTGTGCTATGAATTATGCTTACTCAGTAACTTGCCAATATCTGGACTTGGCTGTTATATTTGTGGCATGTTTGTAAGTAAGCCCATACTCTAACTTAGAGGCGTTGATACCTAAAACCAAAACATGGTTTTAGGCCCAATACGTGGAGCTACAGTGACTTGGACTCTTATGAGGAACTAAAACAAATAAAAAAGATATATCTGATTAATTTCACGAAAAAAGAAACAATCTGGGACTCCATCACATTACGTTACACACAAAACATAAGTCACAAAACTTCAAATAACTTTAAAATATGTGAAATATTTTATTGTGGAAAAGACAGATCCTATTTAGATATTTCAGGAACTTTGTGTTTGGTCCTTTCTTCAGCAAAACATTGTTAACCTTACCCTGTAGAAAACTTGGAACCTCGTCTGTCTCTGCATAACGATCTGTTATAAAGCGTTGCAGAGTGCCAGAGTGCTTCTATTTTAGTATTTAATGTAAAGGCTTCTCTTCCCAGCTAGAAAAGACCTTTGATTTCCTAATGAATGTGTCAGATGATCTGAGAACTAGTGGGTGTGTTTGTAATCACTCGAGTTTGCAAGTGGAACAATTCTGTTAGCCAAACTGGATGAAGGGGAGGTGAAAGACCTTCTTAATCCCCTCACACCTATTCCCACCAAGGAAAGAGAGTGAAAAACTAATTTCCTCATCTCCCCCTCCCGACCCAGCCCCATGAAAAAAAATGGAGATAAAAAGGAAGAGAAAGATCAAAAGTCTCTGAAAAAGTATTAAGCACTGATGCTGAAAGCTTTTAAATACCTGGTTCTGTGAGTCACACCAGAAATGCCCGACTCAGCAGGTAAGTGACTATTGAATTTAGGGTACCCTCATAAGTCATACCTCATTTTTCTATTCCTTATCTTATGATATGGGGCAAACCTTCTCCCTTGGTGTTTCCATTCTGGATTTTTCTTCCATGTCCCATTGGTCAGCATGTCTTTTTCTTTCAAGAACTCGAAACACCAGGAAAACCATGCCTTGCTCGCTGTCCCTGACCACTTTCCTTCTGTTTCCGTCCTGCCCTAAAATAAATTAAAACAGTATGTAGGATTAACTTAAATTCAGCAATAGTGGGATGAAACCTTAGCTCTCTGAAGTATCAGTTTTACTTTTCAAAAAAAAAAAAAAAAAAAAAGAATTCTTCATCCTGATCTCTGCTTGGTTAAAACAGTAATAGTGCCTTGCACTGTGTCAGATTTGCGATATCTCTCTGGATCTTCCTTTTGACACGGAAGCCTACCAATTTTTTACACAGAGAAGTGTATTTTTTTTCAACAAGCAGCAAAAAAAGAAGTTATCGTAGATGAAAATGGGAATACTTCAGACCGCCTAGGAACTGCAATTTATTTCTTTCCTCTTACTCTCCTCTCTATGGAGGAATCCTTTGACTTCATCTTCCATCATGCACCTGAGGGCGAGAGAGCACAGTTTTGTCGTGGTGACCCCTTCTCACAGAGCATCATGATTCACAAAGCCCAGAGGTTCTGTTTGATCTGCAGAGGAGGATGGGCGACCCGATGGCAGCTCTGGGGAAGCACCATGACTGTCTCAGACTGAAGTCTCAGAGTTTCTGTGTATTTGATTCTTCAATAAAAAAAAGTAATTCTCTGACAAACAGAAATTTCATTTAAAATTTTTAAATCTATATTCTAACTTTCAATGAAAAAGGTTTTAGGACAGAATATTTTTTCTGCCCTACACATTTTTGAATATGTTTGTGATTGCAAACCAGCTTTCTGCAGTGGTGAACACTGGATCTACCCTCCACCATTTAGATTTTTTTTTATTTTATTTTTTTACAAATTAGGCCATGATACTAAATACGCTATTTTATGCCATCTGTGTTCTGTCCAGGAAGATAGATAACAGCTCTTTGGTGTAAAGTACACCTTCACATTTAGAGTTAGTCAACTTAAGGCTTCTGTGCCCCTGGATGGGAAGTCCTGCCTCCCCTCCAGCCATTTATTCCTGCTCCTTCCTTTGCTTTGGTTTACCAGGGGATCAGCTTGTGATTTAACTGAAGTCATCCTGGAAAGAAGGATTCCTTTTTGATCAGAGCAGTGACTCCCCAACACAAAAACTTGTGGCTGAAGGTGGACATAAGGGTGAAACTTCTGCTTTAACAGTAGCACAGCCTTAGGTGAGCTTTAGAGGCTGCAGCGCTGCGTGGTTAGGGCAATACAGGCAGATGATGCCTGATCGACCCGTATGACATCAACATGTCAGCGTTTTGCAGCAGTGTGTAGCTGCAATATTGTTGAACTCCTCTTTCAACCTCTCATTCCTTTTTGAGAATCTCTCCTTCCAACCCAGGTGTGTTGTTTTAATAGGATGGAATAGGATTTAAGGTCTTCTGTGCTCACCTGACATATTTCCTGACAGGTTTCCAAGCTCACTTCTACATTACCCACTGCAGGAAAGTCTGTATACCAAGAAGAGTTAGCATGAAACAGAGGGGTTGTCATGAGACATTTCTGGAGGTCTGTCATTATCTGCAGCAAGGTTGAAGACCTGAGGCAGCCTTTCTGTAGCAAACAGGAGCTTTGTAAAAAAATCTTACATTTGAAAATAGTGTGCTACGTCTGGAAATGGTGAGACGTGGATGCTACGAAAGTTTGAAAATACAGAAACTGCTTTTAATAGACTCTAGAAGTCCAAGAAGAGCACATACAAGATCAGAGAACAGTAAAATATAACTGTAATTTCTTCTTTTCAGATTTTAAAAGCAGTTGTAAAATGTTATTTCACAAGGAAAGAAAAATCATTAATCACTTTTTGGCGTTATACAGACAGAATCTCCAGCACGTCTGGAAAAAGCAGAGGTTGTGTTAAACCTGGAGGTGGGAGGAGGGCTGTTACGGGTAAGGTTGGTGCCCAGAAACTGGGGTCGGTTCAGGAGCTTCCAGAGGGGCTGGTAACAAATCTGTGAAGATCAGAAAAGACATACCTATCCAAAGCAATTATATCCTAGATATGCAAGGTAATTGTAATTACACCAGAAGAAAGGTCTCTGACAAAGCAATAATAACAACTGTCTATCTGTTCCTCAGCTGCCCATCTCCACGAAACAGTAGAAAGTACAAATACTGTTGTCCAGTTAGCTTCTCTTTGTGGGTAAAGTGGGACAGCAAAAGGCAGGTCCTCACTGAGAAGGGGACAGAAAACAAAACATGTGTGACGTCTGATGGGAGCAAACCAGCCAGTTTTATGCCAAAACTGCTGAGTTTTAGAGCATTATAGGAAACAACAGGGTTTGAGGCTGCAGAGTCAGGGCTCAGGAGCACTCGTATTGCTTAGACGTTTTCAAGCTTTTCTTCAGTCATGAAGAGTAGTCATACATGTTTTTAAGGAAAGAAAGTGGAAACTCAAGAGCACATTCTATGATTCTATGATTTTTGTGACAAGGAGTANGTAGTCATACATGTTTTTAAGGAAAGAAAGCGGAAACTCAAGAGCACATTTTTGTGACAAGGAGTGATTGCGTGGCAAATCCCCAGGCCCTCAGAGCACAGGGAGCCTTGCCTGTGTATTTCAAAATACATCCCTAAGGTGGCTGTGGTGTAACGTGTCCTCCGTAAGACCTAGACAGATCTTCCAGGAAGCCTGGCTGAAGCATCCCTGCCATGCTGCAGGAATTCCTGGCACGCTCCTGCGTGCCACAAACGTCGCTCCACAAAGTGGCCCTTCAGCTTCGCGGTCCTCTAAAAGTTGGAATTCTTCTTTTCTGAACTTAGGTGGTCAGCTACCCTTCTGCTTTGTGCTACTTTAGAGCCATTAAACAGGACATCATTGGCTAAAAGTAAATAAATATGTTATAACTTAGAGAAAACTCAGTTCTTAGCAGCTGCTCTGGAGTTTACTTGTTTTTCCTCCCAAAGGCTGGATCCACCCTGGGAGCCCTCCTCTGCCTCTTCCCTGCCCAACTCTGGTTTGGGGTGTGCCCTAAAACTGTCTAATAAAAACATGTATTATTGCTGGCAAATTCCCTGTGAACAAACAATAATAACGGTGGACAATTTTAACTGTGCATTAGCAATGGGAGCTATTAGCAGAATTCAGTAACTGTTAAACTTTTCAAGCTGCTTCAGTATGTGCTGACCTGAATACATTTCTTTCTAGGCAATTAAAATTCTGCTGTAGAAATGCTGGCTTTCAAGTACCCCACTTTACCGTGATTTTTACTTGACTTACCATGTATGTAAAGTACAAATGAAACTAGAAATGAAGTCTTAATATAGCAGCCTTCATAAAGCCACTAAAAAAACCCAACTGTATAACATAAGTGTTAGGCATTTTCAGTTGAGGAATATTATCACATCCACAGCTGAATGAATCCTGCGGAGAAGTTGTAATTATTTGGATTCATAATACCCATTGGGTTAGCCTGTTTTGCTGTTTCTTGTTTGTTTTCCACTCATGTTAAGAATTTTGTTTCCAGCAATATTGGCAGAAGTAAAAAAAATCTTGAAAATTCCCATATGAATGGACATTTCTAAGAAGATCTGCAGTGGGCACATTTCTGTGGCCATGGTGAAATCTCTCTAAAGTCTCTGCTCTTTTGTATGGGTGTTTAGACATCTGATCTAGGGGGGGTAATTTTGCCATATGACTTGAGCAGTGTTTCTGATGGTGACAGTATTAGGTATTTTTTCTAAGTTACTAAAGACCGAAGAAGTGATACAGCAGATTTGCAGCTTGTAGATGAACTCTAAACTAAGTGGTTAACTCATGGTCCAGTTGTTCACCAAGATAAGCCTAAAAATGTGTTTCTTGAAGTTACAGAAGTTCAAAGAGCAGCTAAAAACTCCTAACATATTTATCTTAAAATCACAGATTAATCCTATTTTTGCTGGACCTATGAATATTTGAGTGCTTGAGGTTGACAATACATCCTAAGTGACCAGTTTCTCACCACAGGGATTGCAGAAGGAGTAGCTGGGGCCACAAACTCAGCTAACAACGGTTTAGAAACAAACCATGATTTAAGATACAATTGCATCAAGGGTTCTGCCCATACAGGCTGTGGAACTTGGGAAGCATTTTTTCCTCCCTGAGAAGGAACGTCTCTCAGGGTTTCTCTGGGGCAATGTGAGCCCTTGAACATGAGGGTGGAGAGCTGGGGACAGCAGCTCTGACTACCGTTCTGTCCTCTCTGGTTTGAACTTGGTCAGTGTCTGGAGCATTTCTTAATTCTCCATAACAACAATAACAGCAATGACAGAAATTTCCTCCTTAGTAATTTCTGAAGAAGGAAAGACTTTTCTGTCTTTTGCTTATGCACAGTGATAATTTTTTCTTTTTTTTTAAATTTTAAAGATATTCCTCCTTGTATTATTATTTTGATTACTGAGTGACAAGTGGTAGTAGATGCATCTACTATGGAGATTAATAACATCATTAATAGTTTTTAGAACAACGACACTTTTGCATTCAAAATCGTTTGTTATGTTAAAGTGCCATGCTATTTTCTTTCACTGCCTTTCCCTTTATCTCTCTGTGTTTTTCACGACCTGTGAATTGTTGTAAGTAAGGCTTTGATCTTGCAAATGTGGGCAAATGTATACCAATCGTGAGGCATCGCTTTACATGCAATAAGACTATTATTGCATGCAGAAATACTTGCTTAAGTATTTGCTGATTAATATTTTAGATATGCCTTGGGAAAAGGACTGTGTCTTGCTACGTGTTCACAAGGTGACCAGTGCAGTTGGACCCAGTTCCTAATTGTATGTATAGCTACGTGTGCGCAAGGTTGAGCCAATAATATTATGCTAATGATGAAATATTTATGCATGCACTTGGTAGATAGACATTCTGAAGCACAGTTTTTTATTAACTTTAAGAAAGGCTTTATGTAATTGTAGTATATGCCTGACGTTTGCATGAACAGTATTAAGCGTGAGCATATATCAAATAAATAGTTAAATTGGCCATTAAAATCAAAGGTCTAGACTTTTCTGAGGGACATTAGATAGGTCTGATGCACTGTGAGTAAGCAATCACAGAAGGTTTTCACCACAGCTTTCCTTTCTGGTGAATGAACAAGGTTTTCTTTACCTGTTTTTCTAAGGTTCCCCATTTCCACTGTTGATTCCTCACCTCTGACATATTGTCCCTGAGTTCCCTTATCTTTTCTCTTTCCATTGCAACTGGTGACACCGCAGGGGAAGACCATTAGCAGCTAGAAGTCTGAGAAAGATGTGTATTTGCTTGGTGCGCTTATGCTGGCTAACAAAGTAACTGAAATTATGCGTGTCCTTTGATGCCTTATCTTTTCCACAGCTCTGAAGAAAAAAAGGTGCTCCTTCTGCTACTTGAAGCTATCTAACATATACCACGTACTTTGAAAGAGGAACAATCTCTGTACTTGTGTGTTCTCCCTGTGCATGCCATGTATGCTACAGCTTTGCTTGGGCGTAGGTAGGTTGGGAGAACGTGCCAGTCAGTGCTGCACGTGCCAACAACAGAAGACCTTATTTGTCAGCTCAGTTAAAGCACACCTCTGAGAAATACAAACTCAGCTGACAAAAAAGCCTTTTCTGCTTGAAGACTTCTATATTTCCACCCAAGAAGTCTGTGTATACGTACTGTGCACCCTGGCCACGCTGTCCTGCATGGACCTACTGCACATCTGCCACATGGCCGATCTGCCCGTGGACAGTGGTCACCTATCCAAATAGGAGACAACCTGATTAAAACTACTGTGTTGATAGGGCTCATTAACATCCAGAAATTGTGAGCATGTGGTCAAATTCCTTTTTTTTTTTCAGTCTAGGCAAGCATCCCATGCAGAATACGGGGACATCTCAGGACATAAGGCTGCCCTGCTTCTTTGTACCCCCACTAGAGGTTTTGTAGGCACAGGAAAAGAAGCTGACGGGGACACAACTAATCCATATTTGGAAGGAGATAACAAATAGCAACAGAACTTTGGAGTATAGATCTGCCTTCAGTTCTTTAATTAAATGGAAACCAAGCAATCAATCATGGAGTTGTCTATGAATATATCTGAATTTTCTGAGATAGAAATTTTCTGAGATAGAAATTTTCTGAGATAGAAATTTTCTAAGATAGTGTTGCTGTCCTGTGGAGTGGGTTGTGGGAGGGAGGGACAAGAATGATCCAGGACACATTTCTCTCGAGTTTATTTTGGGTGGGTGTAACTCAGAGGATGAGCACAGGTGATGCAGCTAGTGTCTGTTCAGTCAGCTCTGGAAATAACCATTATTATCTGCTTGAATGATGGCAGTGCCTGGCCCTCCCTGGCATGGATTAGCACTCCACTGTGCGGGCTGCTACATAAGTACCAAAAAAAAGAGATGTTCCTTGCCTCAAGAGCTTCTCCTGCAAATAATAGCAGATAGATGTGAGTTATCTCTCTTATGATTGAAAACAATTCCACCAGTTCTCTCCAGTCACGTATTTTCTGGGGCCCCCATGGACCTACATATGCTAGATTTTTGGAAAATGCTCTAAGCGTGCAAAGCGACTAAATAAATGAATTTCTTTGCAGCCAGCTAATCTCAGCCGCAAAAAACCTTTTGAAAATGTTTGCCAAGGCTGCAGACCAAGTGCTGCACGCATACACAGGCACCCAGTTCATCTTCTCCGGGAGCTGTGGGTGTGAGCAGCAGTTCATGGCACTTCCTGAGGAATTTCAAGGGGGAATACAACAAACAGTCCAAGTATTCATACCAAGAGCTTTGTTTTCAGTTTCACTGCAATAACAATTAGCAGCCAGTTGGCTTTTGGCCATTGAAAATTATATAGTCAACTGGCAAAAAGTATCATTTTTTCCTGGCTTTATGCTTGCAAGCTGGGTGGCATAGGAGGACTTCGTGAGTGTGTATAACACTAACCTCTGCAGAATAATGCACTAAGTAGTCAAAAGTCCTTTCTTCACACAGCCAAAGGCTAATTGCCAACCAGCTTCACTGACCTTCATCAACACTGATCTTTGTTAAACAGCAACATTTGCCAGCGTTTAGTCTTTGTCTTCTTCTTTTTGCCTGTTTCTGTCATGTTCACTTACTTTCTCTCTTCTAATATGCAGAAAACTCTCCCTGGTTTGAGAAAAAGGTTGCAGATAACTACAAACCTCCAGCACCATGGCACATTTTAACAGCTGAGCAGGATCTGTTCATGATACTCTTGTCGAGTACTCCAGGAGATACACAGATAGCTCACTGGGTCCCACAGCACCTCTATACTGACTACCCAGAGCTGAAAAGTGCCCACAGCTGGGTACTTCCACCCCTACCACTACCAGGTCCCCAGAGAAGATGCTTCGATTGCAGCTACCTTCTTTTGCAGTTGTACCTGTTTGCCCAGATTCCTGTGCTCCCCAAGGCAAAGCTGCCCCGTTAGCAAGCTGGCAGGTTTCAATCCATCCTCCTCAGTTCCAGTCTGAAAGCTGAAAACATATAACAAGCAAATAGTGGTTTACGGCATTATAATTGCAAATATTTCTGCTTTGTTTTCATCTCAAGGAGGAGAGGTTTGGAATGAAAGGAGAGCAGAGGCTTGCCAACGCATGAAGTTTTATGGGCTTATGTCCCAAAATTATAGGATCTAAGTCAGTCAGTTAAGAACTACATCAGTGCTTTGAATGCTGCTTAAAACCAAAGGAATTTTCAAATAGAAAATAATTGGTTTCTTTAGTAAATAACTAGTACTAGAATAGATAATATCAAAATTGCTGTAATTAACATCCATGTAAAATGAAAAAGTAACAGAAATGAAAATGGTATGATATCCATACCTTAGTATAAGTGTGACCATTTGTGTATGAGTTTAAAAGTGCAGTCAAGGATTTGTCAAGTCAAACACTTGAAAATGAAGAAAGTCAGGTTGCCCATGACCTTGTAAAATATTCTCTAACTTTTTTTATTCACCAAACTATAAAGATAATAGCTCAGAACTAGTTTCAACAGCTCCTAAGGAAGACTGAGTTGTCAGCTCCCCTCCTTTTGCCACAGTAATCTTTTTTCCTCTGAATTCCCCAGCTCATGTATTCAAACATCATGGGAGAACTTCAGCAGTCCCTTTTCTCCTCCTATTGAATATGGATAAAATTTTTGGAGTTTGAACCCAAAAGGTTTGAGAAAATCTTTAAAATGTCCAAATTCAATATTTGAAATCATCTTGTTATTTATAAGACAGTTCTTTTGAGGCACAGCTTATACCTTTTTAAGGTGAACATCACATTAAGCACTAGGAAAATTCGGTACTCAATCCAGCAGGCACTATGCAGGCACCAGAATAAAAGTGCTGATTTTTCACACTGATTTTTCAGTGTAGTGAGAATTTGTAACTTCCATTAAGTCTGTAAACTTGTAAAGGAAGCCTGAAGCTATGTTTTTGTTTTAATGGAATACAGGTTGGTATCTTGATGTAGCAGGGTGCATTATATCTATTTAATACTGAGACTTTTTAAAACTGAGGTATCAAGATAGCTAACTGGAGAGCAGTAACCTAGTGAAAATACACCCAATATTTGCAGTGAGGGCATATATGGTAAGGTCAAGACGGGAACTCAAATCCCCTGAGGCACTAAACAAGGCTGCCTGCCATCAATTCGAGCTAAAAAGTCTATGCTTCTGTCACTAGCCCATGAGACGAAGCTTTGCAAACTGCCAGGTCAAATCTTTCCAAACAAGCAACAGGTTAAGTTCAGAGGAACAGAAATGATCTTTATTTTAAATGTCTGACAGTTCCAATAACCTCAGAATAACTTAGCTTGCATGCTGGGATCACTTTTCTGCAAGGGGGCAAAGTTGCAAACAGTATAAATTAAAAGTGGTAAAAATATTTATTGGCAACCAAAGTTTTTAGGAGCACAATTTTATATGTCTCTGTTTGCATAGTTTCAGCATAAATGGGGTAATATTAATACCACAAGAAGGTCTGTTTACATGCTGCTCCAAGAATTTTCTTGCAAAGGAAAAACCCCTTGCCTTTGCCATTATTCTTTATGACCACAAATCCTGGTTAGCTTAAAAAATTAAAGTCTCTTTTTATGTTTATATGTTTCTATTTTTTTGATCATGGAGAGGAAAGATAATTACTTGGAACATCTGATGAAGTTGTTTATTAGGATAATCACATTACTACTTTTTGTCTATAAAGGATGCGCTACCTGAGCTTGCTTTGCTGTGGAGGAACAGCACTTATCACGTGTTACTGCGCTCACAGTGCAGTTGTAGCACTCCTCTCGGCAGAAGAGAGATGGGAATGTCTCCTGTTTGAACAAAAACCCTTGCATTTGTCCTTGACTAGCTAGAAACGGTTTATACTGACACATAAGCTGTAAAACCAATAAATTTGGGTTTCCAGCAACCCCAGTTCCTTCACTTACACTAAAAGTGTTGTGCATGCAGTTATATTCCAGTACAAGCCTTTCTATGTGCAAAGGCCACTCATCTGGTGATCCTTGTTCCACCACGGACACCCCCTATCTTGCACCTTTGTCCCAGCATCCAGTTTTCCCCAACGAAGTTCACATCTTCATCCGGTCCCGTGGCCTGGCAGAGCGCAGCACTCACCGTGCCACCGCCGCCTCTTAACAAATCTTACACGGGGGTTTCTCACACTAAGGCAGGTTCCAATTCCACCTCTTCAGTGATACCTAAGTTCAAAATAATATGAAGTTAAGGCAGAGTCATCTGCAAAACTTTTAGTGAGAGCTCTCTTTTCTGTGCAGGAGCAGTATACAAAAATGCATAAGAAAGCAGGGCTGCTGGGTCAGGAAACAGTGTTTTCTTCCCTCCACTTCAGCTTCTCTTCAGAAGTAGAAAGGATGGAAGAAGACAACTTAGTGGTTCTTCTAATAGGCATGGTATTGTTGCTCCCATGACTGCTACCCAGTTTCTCCACATAAGGATGTTTCAGCTTAGATGGAAAATAAAATGGTTTGATTTTGCGAAGTGCTGAGAACCCACGTCTCTCACTGATGCATCTAAGCGAGTTTATTGCAGTTTATTGCCTTAATAATTGCACACAGGCCTGCTACACCGACTGCTGTCAAACTTTTTGCTTGCCCATTTCACTGACACTAGGAAAGAAATATCTTTCTTCAGTATACACAACCATGCAACCTGAAAATAAACCTGCCGAGTTAGAAGAGGTTAATTTGTATTTAGTTAAAAGGTTGGGAGAGCCCTAAGAGGATGAAGACAGAGAGAAGAACTGAAAACAGGAAGGAAAAAAAAAGGGTGAATGCAGAAAGGAAGAACTGAAGCTTATGTAGCCAGAGAAAGTCTGGAGTGGAGAGGATGCAATACTAGTGGCTGAGACACATCAGCTGAGAAAGTCTTTGGATGAAATGCCTTTGAGATCAACCTTGCTTTGTGTTCATACAGAGGGTCTACAGTGGGGTTATACAGCTTCAGCTCACTTGCGGTATTGCCCTCATGCAGATGGAAGCAGAGAAGAAAAAGATGAGAAACTCTGACTGTGTTGTCACAGTAGATGAGGCATGAAGTCCCAGAAAAACCCAAATCCACCACTCCTTGTCCTCAATGTCTCATGGTGAGCCAGGGAAGAAACACAAATGGCCCAGATGATACTTTCTTGGCTTTGAGAGACTCTGTGTTATTGAAATAGGAACAGAGAAAGGACTGTCAGTTAAGAAACAGAAAAAATTCAGGTGGCAGGAAGCTTATCAGCCATACTGTTTTTTTGGACTAGATGAGATTTATAAATGGCCAAAGTTCCTGAGGAGCTTGGGAGGAATTCAGCCTGTGGGCGGAGGGTGGAGGGCTGATGCTTTGCTTATGGTCCTTCTTGGCTGTGTTGTGGCCAAGAACTGGGGATGCTCGATTTTTCTGAGCAGTGAGGCCAGCACAGCACAGGGTTGGGCTGATGGAAACAGGGCAATGCTGTTAGCTTCCTGCGTGCGGATGTCGGGGAGGGGAGGTGGTAGGACGCAGGATGATGAAAAGCCTTAAGCTACGTCTGACCTGGCTGCCAGGACCTTAGCTGGTGAGAATAGAGCCCAGATGTTCAAGAAATCATGCTCTGTGTCTATCCAGTTGTTTCTGTGTTATAACAGCCATCTAATTCACTTCAGTTTTAAGTTTTTTAGTTGTGAGATTGCACAGAAAATGGTAGCATAGGAAGGATTATAGTTTTGACCAGTGAAGTCAACCTGTCATTACTCATACCCAAATAAACTCTAGTGTTTTCTATTGGTCACAAAAAGAGATGTATCTATGATACAGTCAATTTAGGTTTGTCTTAATGTGATCTGCATGGATTTTTCTTAGCATTTAGGAAGAAAATGTAACCTTGTTTTGCTTTGGTCAAGATAAATCAATGGCCTTGAAATTTGGAAACAATATATATTCGACCACACAAACTAATAAGGCACCAGTGTTTTAGCAGACATTATAAAACATAAAATTAGATGGAAAATTGCCTTAAGCCCCTGTAAATTAAAATTGCTCTTTTTATAGCAAAAATGAGCCTTATATAGCAACAAACAATTTTGTGATCTTCGTTTAACTAGCCAATTTCATATGGCAAACAGTATTTATTCATCCTGCTCCAGTGACCTAACCAGCAATTTACAATGTGATGCCTTGCATATTTTCACAGCATTGTAAAAAAATGAGGTTCTGTAGATTTATTTGATCCCTGTTGAAAAATTATTTTTTTACCTCCTCCTAACCAGTGTAAACTGGAAATTGTTCTTAATGTAATTCTCTTGCTTACCATCCACTCATTAATCAGGAAACTAATTAGAGCCAGTTTGCTTACTCTAATTTGAAAAAGTGAAAGTAACATATGTTGACAGTTAATTTGGATTTTTTTTGTTAACAAGCACACAAGTTTTTATAATGAAATAATATTTGATACTGATACAGAAGAACATGGACTAATAAATTGCAACAGGCTGGGAAAACGCAGTATGTTAATCACTATGGGAATAATAACATAGATCATTTGGTTCTCTAGTTTTTCTGTTGATGATTTTCCATTTTAGCTATTTTTATACGGTATTACAGTGACTTGATTTGGAACTTCTCAAACACACGTCAATACAAGTTTTCAGCATTTTGCGAGTTTCTACAGGCCCAGTGCAATTTCTGAGACCGAGTTACAAGAAAAATATTATGCATCTAGGCTCCATTTCAAAAACTTCTGTTGTCTTGGCTTTTTAAAAATGTCAATATGCATAAAAGGGTGCCAGCTGACAGCCTGCAAGGCTCTCGGTTAAAGCTCAATCTGAAGCCCACCCAGATCATTCGCAGTCTTTGCTCTGAGCTGCTTGGTCTCTGGGGCAGACGACTGGCAGCGGCAGCACGAGCATCCCCACCTGAGCCACCTGTGAGCTGGAGACTGACCTTTTCCCAGCTGGGTGGGAGTTTGGTTGCAGCACAGGTGCCCCAAGATGAGCAATCTTGAGTCTAGTAAATGCAAGCGACGACAGTAGTGGTGACTTCACCCAGAGAAAGCAGTGATCTCTCCAGAGATCTCAAGAAGTGGTTGCGTCGCCATCCCTGGAGATATTTAAAAGATGCGTAGATGTAGTGCTGAGGGACGTGGTTTAGTGGTAACTTGGCAGTGCTAGGTTAACAGTTGGACTTGATGATCTTAAAGGATTCTTCCAACCAAAATGATTCTATGATTGTAAGATTTGACTTATGCGCTCCATGCACAGTACCCTTCTGATGCCCACATGCTTTAACTGCACCCAGACAGAAAACATAAATCAATACAATAGGGAAAGAAACCTTTAGCTCTTCAAATTACCTTTTAGCTCAAATTCTATGCTCCTCATATCTCTGTTTTGAATCGCTATGTTACAATGCCAAGTGACAGAGCTGGAAAAAGCAGAGACACTCTTGAGTACACCAGCTTCTCAGCTGCTCTGGTAATAGTTATTACCTTTCCCTAAAAGGCATTGCTTATATCCGCAGACCATCATAGCTGCACCACTGACCTGTTTGTTGTTACGATTTATTTTGAAGAAAAATGTGTAAAAATACAAAATGTCTAAGGTCAGCCTCTGTTTGGAGAAGACATTAATTTGTCTTTTCATCTTAGAAGACTATTTTTTCAATGCAGAGATTGTTACAGTTATTTACACTGAAGTTACTGCTCTCTGTTGACCTTATGTGAGGAGAGGTCCCACCCCAGGTGTGGACACTAAGCTGAGCTATTGCCCTCTGTTACAACTGCTCTGTGCTTACCTGGGTGTGAGGGTAGGGTGAATGGAGGCAGGTCCTGTGGTTTGAAGTACTTGTCCACGCTGAGCTGGCCTTTGGACTCCTGCCCATGACGTGCAGGTTAATGAGGGAGTCTCCATGGCCAGGCTCACTCCTCTCTTGTGCCCAGCACTCACACTCACCGCTCTGACACACTGTAGAAGTGATACTAGCCATGGACCCCACTGAAGTAAGAAAGAGCAAAAGTTCTCCACATAAGTATTTTCCAAGAAACACGGGAAGTTCTTATGAAGATAACCATCCCATCACCAAGAAGAATGCAAGTGTTTTAAGGTTTTGTTTTTAAATGAATGGCTGAACAGAGACATCTCAGACACCCCCACATCAAATGTGGGATGGCTAACATGTTTGTGGCAGTCTCTTCTGCCTGAACTTGATGTGAAGAGTAAGAGAAATAAGGCCATGGAGGAGTGACCTTAGGGCCTCTCACACTGTGGGCTTCACACCCAATGCTGCCTAGGAGGCAGGTGGAGGGAAGTAAGAAAGCGGGAAGTACAAGAGCCACTTTTGGAATGACTTGAGCAAGTGACTAAGCTGTTCCCAAGGTAATAAAGCAATTGGGGCTCCTCCTTGAACAAAGCAGCTGAGTGGCTGCCACCACCAAGCCCTTTCAGCCCTATCCAGGAGACTTGTGTGGAGTAACAGGCTGGCAGTTGGGATGGCTCCTTAAAAATACATAACTCCATCTCATTGTAAGAAAAATGGGGCTGTGCCCACCTGATGGACTAGGCTCAGGCTAACGCATGAGGTGGAGGTATCAATGTGTTACCAAAGTAATTATGGGATTAGTTATTCAGCACAGGTACTGAACAGTGCCAGTGCATGACCAACGGTGTGGTTCACACGTCCAGCTTTCAGAAAATGCTCTGTCAACAGCAGACTTGGCAAGGTGATGTTCTGCTACATGAGTGTTACAGGTTAGGTGGGGTTGCTACCAGGAGGAGAGTGAGCCAGGCAACAAGGATCTGTTGGGAACAGTTCATGAAAATCCGTGAGGATACCTGGATTTCTTGCCACGTGGTCCGGACTACTTTTGATACAGGGCTTTCCCCAGCTTTCAGGAAGATTTGGGGAAGAGAGGAAATACTATCACTACAAACATTTGTATGTATAATCTATGTGTATATAAAATTTTTTTTTTCACTTTCACTGCTATACATAAAATTTTCAAAGTTTTAATGGAAAAAATACTAAAAACTCCTTATAAAAACCTCTTTGGCAAACAAGTATGATTAGCTTTAGCAATAAACGTATGGGGTTTTATTGAAAACTACTTTCTGACTAGGCAATTTTCTGCAATAATTGGTAAGCTAAAACTGTGTGAGACCAATTTCTGTTGAAAATTCAAATTGTTTTGAGTAAAATGGACGTTATCTTTTAAAAATATGTTTTGCAAAAACTGGAAACTTGCACTTAAAATTTGTTTCAAAGCAACTGAAATATTTGAGTTTATCTTTTCTGTCTTTGTTGCAAAACTCTTGGATGCTATTTGGAGAAGCCCTGGAATTGGCAGAGAAATGTGGGAGGAAAAGGAAAAGAGACAAAAAAATATCTCTGAATCCAGATTGTAGGCTTCATCAGAAAAAAGTTGTTGGTTTTTTTTTTTCTTCCCTTCATGGAGTCTTTGAATAACTTTAATTTTGACAAGCAGCCACTAGAGGTCAGCTGTGTTTTTAATTTAACAAAATTATTACTATGTTCCATTCCATTTTATCCTATATTTGTGTCTTTCTGGTTTTTGAATCAAAATTAAACTCACAAATAAAATAACTGCTGGACTTTGCTTTTGAAAATAAATCCATGAGCCTATGATAAAATGGAAATGATAGGTAGCAGGAAAATATAGTAGTCAAATGAGATACTTCTACAGAGGTAGTTTTCAACATTGAAAACTATGTGGTACACTGATGAACTACGTGATCAGCTGGCAGATACTAACAAACATCCATTCACTTCAAATAAATGACAGTAGAACTGACTATGATATGCAACACTAGTTTACTCTCTGCCAAAGATTTAGATCTCTGTTTTGAGAGTGGTCTGAATCTGTGCCAAATTTTCAAATTTCAAATCTTTACATTCTTACTTTAACATTGTTTTATTTTAGATTCGATGTTTTGCATGGCCAGGGTATGTCTGAGTTTTTTAGAGATTTCAGTTCAAATGAGATAAACTAATCCTTTCTCTTGCATTTCAAAGTCCAAGTGATTTCTTAAGAGTCCCATGGGAATCCACAAACTGCCCACACTTTTTCCCCCAAAGTCTCCCTTGCATTCAAAAAGACTTGCGATTCCTCTCTTGATGAGCGGGGAAATCAGGCCAGTATTGGGATGATGGAGTGCTATCTATCCAGGTGGTTTTCTCTGTTATTGCTTCTAAAGATTTATCCTTTTAACTGTCCACTCTAAAATAATTTTTGAGTGTGTGTATGGCAGGGAAGCAAGTTAGGAGTTTCTAATGAGGTGGCAGTCTTTTCAAAGGGTGGAAATACTGGCTCCTCTCTTGCTTTAAAATTTGGGTTTTTACTTCAAGGCAGTATCAGAGTGACCACACACTGTACGATGTAGCGCTACTGTAGCTGACAGTAGAATTTGGGCCAAACCCTGTGAAATAATTTTTTAATATAATGTACTTTAATCCTGAGTCGTTTAGTCTTAACCACAGCAAGACAATGACTCAGCGAGGATTTAATGGCTGCCCCCCCTGGGAAAGACATGCTAGCAGATACTGATTCATTTATATTGGACACTGCTGTGAAACATCTTGCAGACAAAACTCAGATGAATTACTGTACTTAATACGATTTATGTCATTTATTCATTGCTCAGATGCATTACTCTGAATCTGCTCCCTGGCAGTTTTCCCAGTTAACTGGCACGGCAGTTATTAGGGTACTGAGAAACACGTGCTTTCCTGCCTGCTCCGGCCAGAGGATTACCTGCGACTGCTGCCTTCATCCTCTGCTTTCCTATGCTGGGTGACAGAGCCGTGCTTTACGATGTACCCACTTAATTTAGCGGCTCGGAGGCATAAGTGTTCAGCAGGACAAATGTCTGTAACAGCACAGCAAACGAAGCAACAGCACTGTATGAACTTTCCATTTTGAATGATTCAAGTGTGGAGTGCTGTGAAGAAGGTTTTGGTCCTCTCAGCTTCTACTACTCAGTATTTGACCGATGCAGATTTTCAATCCCGTTTGCTGTGCCAGTAGGCCAGTAGCATTTGCAACTTTGCTTTAGCGTCTCTCTAATGTTTTACCATCTTTTCTCCTTTCAGTTCCCATCCCTTGGCTGGGCTGGAAACCCGAGTGCCTGCACCATACGTTTATGCAGCGCCAGCTCTGAGCACAGCCAAAGTTTGTGGCTGCATTCAAAGAAGCCCACCTGAAGAGGGCTTTCCTGAGGTAGGAATGGAGAGGACAGTGGGAGAGAGCTCTCCTGTCCTGCTCCCACCAGCTGTGCTTGGTGGCAGGGCTGGCCAGCCAAGGACCTGAGCCAGCTCCCCAGAAGAAACGGGGGCACAGCCACTGACCTGAGATTTTGGAGCAAGGCAAGCTCTCACCTGTGCTCATTCAGCGAAGCAGGACTCTGCGTATTCTTTTTAGATGAAATGACTCTAATAACCCACTTGATTTATAGTCCCTTATTTCTTACTCTAATCAAAACTACTTTATGAGACCTCAAATGCTGGCTCAGTGACTGGGAGAGGGGAAACACCAATAAAACAATAATGATTATGAAATGAAAAGTTCATCAGTATGAACAATCCTGCACCAGTGTTTTGAGCAAAACATTCAATCTAAGAAGTGCAATTAACAGCACAATTGATTTTATGTCTCAAAATCATGAAGGCAGAACAAAAAGAACAGGCAGGGGAAAGAAGAGGAAAGAAAATTAATCATTCAAGTTCCTGCCTTCTCTGTGCTCTTGTGTACAATGCTGCATCCAAAGGCAAGGCACAAGACTAGATCCAAGATGCTTTAACTCTTTTATGATATTATTTTTGTGACAAAAATTCAGGCCTGAGACTGTGGTGGTGCTTCAAGTATGTATGTAATGTGCTTTCCAGCCACATCCCTAGGATTCATACTGAGTCTTAAGAAGAAATGGGATGCTGTTCACTCCAGATGTATTGTAAATGGTATTGTAAAATCATATAGAGAGTAGTGTGTCATTGCAATATCATCATCAGCAGCATTCCCCGATAAAAGCTCACAGGCTAGGTTGTCTCTAGCCTTGGTTAAAGGGCGTCTGATTAAAGGTATCCTGGGACAATCATGCCAGGACCACTGCAGCGAGGGTTGGAAAAGTGCAAGTTGGAGGAAAAAGTAACATACAGAAAGTCTTTTACCTGATAAATTTGGTAGGACCTACAGCATAATCCATTATAGTAAAAGCTTTTTCATCAACTCCCGTCTGACCTTTTCTGCCACTTTTTACCAAGCTTCAACGAGCTGAGCTTTCCCATGCCAGAACTGCTTTGCACTCATACTCTTCCCTCCAAACTCTGCTCTGCTGTGACTTGCTTTCCCATTTCCGTGTGACACGGCTGTGATGCAAAGTGAAGGGTATGTTGGTTTACTTGCCTCCAGAACAATCACCCTGATGCTCATTATCAAAACAGATGTTCATCCTAGACCTGAAATGCCTTTCTTTTGCTTAATTATATCTCATGGCAGAGCCAGTATTGCACAGTAGCTCATCTTCAGATGCACGTTTTCAGCAGACTGATTAAGACACACTACATATCCAAACTATTTTCCTACCCAAGTGTTGAAGCAGTGCAAAGAAAAGCAGCTTGTTTCATTTTGCGGTGAACATGCCAAGGACAGCTTGGATTTCTCTCGGTTTGCAGCTCTGCTTTCTTCATTCATTCACATTCATTTTTGCATTTCATTTCGTTTTGAAGAGACGGCGATGGGAGCATTACAAATACCTGGCACACAGAGAACGGAGTGAGTTTTATGGAGAAGTTCAGAAAAATTTGAGGACATTGAGAGAGCAACAGTTAATAGAACAGGATTAGGATCCACAAATTCAGTCATTTCATAAAACTGTTTCCAAGCAAAAATTGTGTCCTCATCATGTACTGATACAGAGTGGGAGAAAGAAGAGCTTGTAGTGAACAGTGGCTCATGCAGTATGTTTAATACCCAAGAAAAAAGCAGAAGTCTGTATTAAGACAGGTTGCAGGATAATGTCTCACTGATGACTAGTGGCTGTTACAGTAATACAGATCAAGAGACCGAACTCAGGTTTGAGAAATGACAGTGATCCCATTTTCTGACAGATAATTCAATTTAAGATGACCTCATTTTTAAGACCTGACTGGTAACTTAGTTCAATTAACATCTGGTGCTTTTCAGATTATGTATGTGGGATGAGTTGTCCACAGGCGACTTTATTATTCTTTTCAGTGTAGTAAAGATGAGGACCTCCAGCTGAATGACTTCCTGATTACAAGTAATTTTTTTTTCTCTCTGTCTGAACTAGAGCACAGAAGGGCTGTTCAGACACTCTTGCTGTAATGGTTAGGCAGAGCAGAAACTATTTCATCTGACATTAGCTTTTTTACTGTGAGGGTGACCGAGCACTGGCACAGGTTGCCCAGAGAGGTTGTGGAAGTCCCCCTCTTTGGAGGTATTCAAAAGCCAAGACACAGTCCTGGGCACCTGACTCTAGGTGGCCCTGCTTAAACAGAGGGATTGAACATGATGATCTCCAGAGGTTCCTTCCAACATCAGCCACTCTTTGATTCTTATCCTGTGACACAGGTGACCCACAGTAGCTATAGTTTAATAGGAGGCCACTGCTCCTTCAAGGAACAGTATCCAAAGGAAGAGACATCTGTAACCTCTCTTCTACCAGGTAACCTTCTCCACTCTTCCCAAGGAAGTTAATTTATCTCTGCAAATCAGCCTCTCATTTCATTTTCCCTGATCATACGGGGCTAGACTCACGCATTGGTCCAAAGGAAAATATTTTCTTAATGAATAGTAACATATGCAATATATGAAGTACACTTTAAACCGGATCTAAGTACTTTCTTTTCACTTGTGCTGGCTGTTTAAGGGGAGTGAATATTTATAGGGTCACAGATTCTATTGCCAGAGCAGAGGTGTTTTGTGTATAAAACCAGTTGCATCTGGGAGGATACTTGGTAACCCTTCATTCCCACCACCAAACATCTGCAATTTTACCACTAGATAGCAGTATGTAGCAATGAATGCTGCTTCCAAAGATGGCTTGAAAATAGCTGGGTAACTAAACGCACCGCCTTCACCCAGGCTCAGGGAGCAGTCAGGGGAGAAATGGCAGAAGGAGAAAGCAGACAAAATACTTCCTTATTCTTTTTAAATCTCAGCTGCTTTTCTCCTGTCACAATTTTTGATTCATAAATGTTGAATTACCTGCACTTGCTGAAAAACAAAGTGCTCTCAAAATCAAACCAGAAGACGAAGGTAAAACAAGGAGTCCTTTGTTCTCTGCTACATGAGCGTACACAGAGGTGTGGAAAGACTTTTCAGGGTACCTCAGGGCTTGCCCCAAAGGGCACGGGAGAGTTAACACTAGATACTGTTTCCTACAAGAGCTTAGTGAAGGAAAGGGTGGATGCTGGAGGTGGGAGAAACTGCAAAGGCTGCTGCTGGTGGTGTTGGCCCCGCAGGCTGTGGCCATTGCCAACATTGCCACTGTCTTACACCATCATGTCTTTACATCCGCGTTGTTCCTGCTTCGCCGTTTCCTCTATGGTAATCCATTAAAAACTAATCCCTAGTGGAGATAATGGAGTTGTTTTTTAGAGAAATACAGCGATTTGCACCAGATGTGCATCTATCTTAATTTACAAGTAATTAATTCATCTCACCTTGGCTAGGGACCAGGTTAGATTGATTGGTGGAATTTATTTGTGTAGTGAAAATTGAGCAGGGATTTGAATTCAAAACTAAGCCAGTCCAGCAAGAGTTGCCAGACAGGGTAACAACTAGTAAACACCAGGACTGTTGAGTTCAAAAGCAGGTCTTAAATCTAAGGAGAAGGGGAGAAAGTGTGGCTGATTATATGCTCCTCTTTACAGAGGAAAAAAATCTTCTATGTTTATTCTAAGTAATGCCCACAGGAACAACTGAAGAACTGCACATGTTCTTTAAGTCCTCTTCTTGCTGAGGATTCCCACATACAATACCTGGTACTTTGTCCCTTGATGTCAACTTAAAAAAAAAAAAGAGTTGTTAACATATTTTTTCTTAAATGCTCTTTTGCTCTTCAGAAATGTTATGTTTCTGTAGAAGCCTCTGCCCTTTAGGTCATGGATGCAGAGGGATGTTGAAACTAGGAAGGAGAAAAACCACTGAGAACTGGGAAGAAGTTGAAGTACAGCACTGCTTTGGAAGTGTAGTGACACTTTGCAATGAATGTACTCAGATTTCCTGGGAAGGGGCAACTTCACCTCACTCTCCCACTGGGAGACTCCCTCTGCTGTTCCCATGTCCTTCCAGACGCCCCACTGCCTGCAGCACGTTCCCTTTCCTATTCCTCCCTGTCGCCACAGTTATCCCTGGCAGCCCACGACGCGGCAAGGCTGGATGCGACACAGACCTTGTGTTACGGTTTTACATCTCCTGCTTGTCTGTCAGCGTGTCTTGAGATGCTTATCACTGTAAGGCGCCAGAGTGAATAACCCTGCTCGCTTACAGCATACATGAGCTCACTGGTGGTATTTTTTGCCTTGCCCCAGTGAGATCATTATGTCCATCATACTGAGACTGCACAAATACATTGCTCCATTCTTTTAAATAAGATTTTAAATTACGTCTTTGAGAAACATTTTCTGCTTTTATCCCTCCCTCACTTGAAGTGAAAAAGCTTTGGTGGAAGATGTAATTTTTTTTTAGCACTTCTAGCAGGTACTAGAGGATACTCATGGGGTTTTTGAGTTCCAGCTCAGTTCCAGCTGTTAATTTCTCTAAGTGTCTGAAAACTCAGCAATGAATTTAGTATTCATCTCAATGGAGATTTTGCAGACTTTTTGAAGGAGTGGACCATTGGGCTTCTCTGAGCTGGACTTAGAACCACATCACAGCTTATGCTTTGTATCTCTGCAAGAACGTGCCAAAACTGTTGCTAGATTCTGTCTTAAAAGATGGCATTCACTGCCCTGGCCCTGGAAAGATTTCGGCAACTCATCATGTAAAAGTCTTCCTTGTTGTTGCTTGCTGTTTGCTGAGTGAGGGAGGACAAAGCAGCTGCTTCCCAAAAGGCACAGTAAGAATGACTGGTGAGGACTCCAGATTGCAGTAGATGTTGCTCAGGAGTGGGCAGCACAGATCCTCCTTGCCTGAGGGCCAGCAAAACTTATGCACTGCAAAAGGCGGCTTCTGTTCAAAGGAGGAAAGTGGCAGGAGTTGGAGGGAGAGGATGTAAGTCTCCATAGATAGGCCAGGCTTGCTCTCCTTGGGCCACAGAGAGGATCCCCCATTGTGGGGAAGCCCTGATTAACCCTCTTTTTCTTGCATAGCTCTGAGACTACTGCCACAGGGAGGCAGGGACAGTTCACAGTTCTTAAAGATGTCATCCCACGTTATCTGCAAACTCAAGGAGACATCTTGGTACTGCTTAGACTTTTACATTTTTACTGGGTACTAGGACCTGGGACTTTGCATCCATGTCTGTATTGTTTGTGCTTTAACCTCTATGTAAGTTGTTGTGTTTTCAACTGTGGTTTCAGCCTCAGCCTGGTCATAGACATTTCATCCATTTTTAGCTAAGCAAGGATGAAGGTGGGTCATTTTTTAATATTTCAAATTGGATTCAGGGGAAAAATAAATAGGAACATTTCAAACTCCTTCAGTGCCCTCAGATCTGTGCCTCTTTGACATCCCAGTCTTGCCATGCCTTGTTGGAGGTGCTGGCTAGCACATGGAAAGGGTAGTGGCTGATGACAAGCAAAGCAGAAGTCAGATGAGGGCTGATACTGTGACACTGGTGTATTTAAAAAAAACCATGGAATTTCATGTCTGTGCATGCAGGAAACTTGAATCCTTATGGAAAAAAGATTTTGTCCTCAAAGGAAAATCTATAGAAATGCCTTTCTGTTTTCTACACTAAAATATGACTTGTAAAACAGAGGTACATCTCACCGGTGGGACTGGTGTGAATCAAAGTGGTTGCGAATTCTCTTCTGTCAGTTTGTTTCTGTAAAAGGCAGGAGAGGGATTGCAGGTCTGACAAAGAGGCTTTGAGAAGAAATATTACTCATAGACATTTCTATGAGATAGATTACCCTCCCACACCATGGAGAAAGGACACCTGTTTGCTGCAGGCTGCACTAGCTGCGCTGACTCAGCTTTGTTGAAAATTGGGGTTAAAGCGCAGGGACTCCACCAGTCACAACCAGTGGTCACCCTCCTGCCTGGGGAACGGATTAATGACAGACCTGCTTAGCATGGCCAAGTTCTTGGTAACAGGAACTTATTTATTTCACTTTATATCCCTGCATGAGATACCTTTTAGCTTTATGTAGTTTATGCTTCTTGGTTATTGTCAATTTGGTATAAATCCGAAGTGCTGTTCCAAAGGTCATTTAATATCAAAGACATAAAATATACTCGCATTTGGAGAGAGGAGGACAACTTCACGAATTCATGTTCCCTCTTCTCAGGAGCATCTGTCTTCTTAGACTGCGGGTGCCACAATGCATCAAGGAAGAGGAATTTCCTTAATAACTGAAACAAAACTGTTTCACTGCTTTATGGAGAACGTTTGCTGCTCTCAGCCATACTATGGGATCTTGCTAGTTCTGGGGGTACGGAAGTGTGCAGTTAGACTTTCCTCTAAACTCCTGCGCTTGAAAGCAGCAGCAAAATCCTGCAGTTTTGCATTTATGCTTTCTTTCCTGTTTTTTTCTGCTTCTCATTCCTGAGATTACTAGGGATTTGCTGTAGCACTGATCCTAGAGCTTGACAGAAGTACAGGGTATTGATGGTCCCTGCTGCCTCTCTGGACAGGGCCAGGTTATCCAGCCCGCCCTGGGCCATGTTCTGGGGTGCGGGCAGGCTTGTAAATGCTGCCCGGCATGGTGAGAAGCAGGGAACACCCTCCTGCAGTAACTTAACAGTCATGGAGTTCACTTTCCTTGTGCTTGTGTAGACAGCTGTGATGTTCAAACTGGGCTTTGAATATTTGGGCAGCTTTGTAAAGGGAAAAGCATTCTTGAGCCAGACTTTTCTATAGGCAAAGGAATGGACTTTGTTTCCAGCTGCCTTCATGAGCCCTGATCATCTGGTACGTAAGATAAGGCCTGACTCTACATAGTCCCAAGATGGTAGCAGTTTCTATTATCAAATGCAATGGCTTTAATGCCAAAGGAAAGAAGGGCTTATAGGCACTGGCTCTAAAGCAACAAGAGCCATTTTATGTCTAAGCATCTGCCACACTAAAATCAACAGGCATTTAAGTGTCAATGGGAGCAATACCAGAGTGTTTAGCATAAATTGATTGATTCTGGGTCTCAGATCTCTGGAGGTCCCTTCTATTTACAACACTCTGGATGCCAGTTCCTCTAAAGCACAGGGTAAGAATTCTTACCAAACATGAGAGGGGCTAGGTCAGATGGACTAAAAGTTAAAGCCAGTATTTGAAAGGTTTTGGTCGAGGTTGCTAGGATTGCTAATAAACAGTAGCTATAACAGTGACTCTGTTTCTTAAGAACCGGACATCGGTGTTTAATTTGGGCCTTGAATACGTATCTGCTTTTCTAATGACATATTATCCTCAAGCAAATTTGCAGACTTTGTTTGATGAGGTGAATTCCACTTTTCATTACTGACAGTCTGCATGTAGTAGACATGGTAGCGAAGCCAATATGCTGGCTGGAATACTATTCTAAGTACTTCTGTGCAGTTTTTCTCTGGCTTGGTTTGATGAATGAAGCTATTGAGGAGAAAGGAAGTGAAAAACTTGGGTGCATAAAACAGCAATTTCTTTGACTGTTTACTAGCTTTCAGCTGGAATACTAATGTGAGTTCATCACAGTCCAAATGATATGGAAGGGAGGAAATCCTTGGGCGAAAATACAGTCATTGCTATTGGGGATTTAGGTAGGCCTTGTGCAGATATGATCCCGTCCGCATCATCTGCCTACTTTCAGGGACTGTGCAAATGCAAAGGTATCTAAATTCATACCTATCCTGGCCTGGTTACTTTAGCCACTCTCTGGAAAGTCTCATGGAGAAAAACACTCTCAAAACAAAACTGAACCCCACTAAAGGAAGAAAAGACAAAGACTAAGAATTCCTCCTAAACAAGAAGGGTCAGACACCTACAGTGTTGAGGAGTCAATGCCTCAGTGGCTTAAAGTAGAGACACTATTTTCCAGCCACTGGGCCCATTTCAAAGAAGGAGAAATGGGGTTCCAAATGTAGAATTGTTGGAAATCCCCATGGGGAAGGACATTTCAAAATTACAGTCATAAAAATATTGGTTGGTTTGTTTCTTAAGTGATCTTTTCCAGTTATTATCAAAGGTTTTTAAGTTTTCTAGGCTGTGCTCAAGGAAAAAGCTCTGAAAAGCTGAACTCTGGACTGCCTGCTGCACGTACCAGAAAGAGTAACCCCTACCCTCTTGGATGATGCTTTCTGTTCCTGTAGAGGCAGGAGGGAGATGAGTGGTTGGTTATTTATTCCCCCGTCTAATGGATTTCTCAGTACAACCCTGATAGGGTCAGTCTTCAGGTCTTGTTTTATTCAGAGGTCCTGTAGCCCTCAGGATCTGTCAGGGCAGGACGGACACGTGACAATGGCTTGTCTGCCAGACTGACCTGCTGAGTGGATGTAGTTTGGACACGTAGAGCTGGGGCATGAGAGAGCCTGAAAAGCACAAGATGTGCTGCAGAAAGAAGCTACACTATGGGTACATTGACACCAGCTTTGGCAAATAGCCTGAGAGTGCTCTGCCAGAGCGGACACGTTCGCCCTGACTTCATGTAAGACATGCATCCCCGTTAGCTCAACCTCAGTCAAGCCTCAGTCTGTTCTACTTTTCATCAAGGCTTGTTGCTTCCTCCTAAGTGCAGCTCCACATCTCGTGGGTTGAGGCAGCTTGTAGCAGAGGCAAGAACATGATTCCCCAGCAGCTCATGCCAATCTAAGTTGAACACTCCTTCTCCCCACCAGCTGCGTGATCTTGCCTCCTGCTCTGCCACTAGCACCCAGGAAATTGTGGGGTGAGGTAGTGCAGGAAAGGAGTTGTCTGAAAATGAACATCTTTTGCAAAGGATGGGGTGTGTATGTCTGCCCAGGTGGAAAGCAGGAGTGCAGGAGCCCAAACAGATAATGTGAGACTGCTCTGAAACCTCTCACTTGGCTGAAATAGATGAAGGAGATGGCTGTGGGGCATTGCTGCCTGCTCCGGCACGGATGGAGAAGGAGTTGTGAACATCAACAATATCTGTCACCCCAGCACCTAACCCTGGGGTGAAGAAGGTAAGGATCACGTCTGCAAGACAGATACGTAAGGTGAGACAGATGACTTATCTGAGAGCCTGCTCTTTCAGTGCTGAACTTACTGCATCAGTCTCTGAAGCATACGGTGGGGAGGGGGAAATGGCTTAGGGAGTCTGGGAGCTGGCTGCTGGCCAGGAGGAGAGCCCCTGAATGAATAAAATATGCTTACATTATAGCTTCAGCTTCTTGTTAAACACTCACCAGATGGTTCTAAGTGCTGGCCTATAAACCCCTTCCCACAACAAAATCCACTGCACATGGGAATACTTGTTTGTGAAAGGGGGGAATTTACAAGTCCTGTGGTGCTCAGCTCCTGAACTGATGGGAAACATCGGAGACGGGGTATTAAATCTCGGCTGTGGCAGCATTTCACCCGCAGTGCTGCTACCACTGAACTACGAGTGAAACGATGCGCTTCACCTGGTACCAGCAAGTAACCAGCCACTAGTCATATTCACCTCATATACACCTCTATTTTAATTGCCCAGCATCTGTGCTGTCACCTTATTCCCCGTAGCCCGACAAGGAGTTAAATTACTTCACATTGTAAAATGAGGCAAGGCATCATGTCCGAAGTTAATACGGCATTCTTGCTTTAAGGTCTCAAGGTGGACTTACATTCCTGGGGAGGTAAGTAAGTAAGTAAGTACATTCCTGTAAGGCTGTGGATCAGACTTAGTCTGTGCTTTCTCCGGGTAAATCAGCAGCAACACTTGGATGGCTGCTTTGCTTCTGTACTGATGTTTTTAGGAGGGTGATTTGCCATACTTCACAAAGTGGGGCAGTGCAAACTTGAAGCAGTGCCTCCCTCCATCCCGCCCAGGAAATCTTAATTTCTGAGTTGCTTATCCAACAGAACAGACACTTGAGCTTTGCAAAACTGAAAAGCCAGGAGCCCATGTGAGCATCAAAGAGAGATTAAATGCTGCCAAGAAGATGAGAATCTTCTACCTGAAATGATGTATCCATCCTTGCTGACGGCATTTAATCTCCCTTTGTCCCCCACAAAAGGAGGAATAAAGAAATTGTCTGTTGCTAAAGCTTTAACAAGCAGGTCTGGTGAGAAAATAGGAAGATTCCAGAGTCACCACACAAGCACTCTGTCGTGGTTTAACCCCGGCCGGCAACTAAGGACCACGCAGCCACTTGCTCACCTCCTCCCTGTGGGATGGAGGAGAGAATCGGAAGAGTAAAAGTGAGAAAACTCATGGGTTGAGATAAAGACATTTTAATAGGTAAAGCAAAAGCCATGCATGCAAGCAAAGCAAAGCAAGGAATTCATTCACTGCTTCCCATGGGCAGGCCATCTCCAGGAAAGCAGGGCTCCATCGCGCATAGCAGTTACTTGGGAAGACAAATGCCATAACTCAGAACGTGCCCCCCTTCCTTCTTCTTCCCCCAGCTTTATACACTGAGCATGACATCATCTGGTACGGAATATCCCTTTGGTCAGTTGGGGTCAGCTGTCCCAACTTTGTCCCCTCCCAGCTTCTTGTGCACCCCCAGCTTGCTCACTGGCGGGGCGGTGTAAGAGGCAGGTGTAAGAGGCCTTGACTCTGTGTAAGCGCTCTTCAGCGAAAACGTCTCTATGTTTTCAACACTGTTTTCAGCACAAATGCAAAACATAGCTCCATAAAAGCTACTATGAAGAAAATTAGCTCTATCCCAGCCAAAACCAGCGTACCCCCCCATTGCACACTGTAATTTGCTTACCAGGGCAAAACTCAGAAAAGATTCTTGAGGGGTGGAAAGGCGATAGTGGAAAGCAAAATATTAACTGCTTCACTTGTGGCTGTCTGCTGGTGTTGCAACAAGATGGAGTGACTCATTGGGTTTGAAGGGAGATGAAAGGGTGGCAATTTTATTTAAGAATAGCAAGTTTTCAGTGGTCTATGCTAATGGATAATGTGAAGGGCTGAAATCCTAATTCCAAGGGTACAGGAATAAGTGACCTTTTTTACTTTACTGAGGCCTAAATGTGACCCCAATGTTCAAGAAAACTGGAGAATTACTTTATTGTGAAGATACTGCCCTCTTTCGATACATTTCAAACCGAGCAGCTGTGGGGTTTTCCTTGATGCTAAAGGTCTGTATAGCACTAATCTATCTTGAATCCTTTTCTGAACAAAGGAGTTAAAGGAAAGCTTAAATCCTTTCAATTTAAAAAAAAAAATAAAATTCTTCATCAATACAAAAGTTAAGCTTTAGGAGGGGTGGGAGAAGTAGCGAGAACAGAGAACTCAGCATCTTCGAAGATCAATTCCATAGGATGTATTCATCAAAAGGAAAAAAATAGACAACGTTCTGACTGAGAATGAAATAGAATTTGCCTTTTTTTTCTTTTTTTTTCTTTTTTTTAATCTGAAGACATCTTATGAATTTGATAATGCAGAAAGGACTGGATGTTCTTTGCAAGAGCTGGGTTAAACCTCAAAAGCAGGCTGGCTTGTGAATACAACTAAAACACCCTATTTCAGGTTTAATAGGATTCATTGCTTGTTTCCACCTTTCTTTCTGGCCTGAATCCATTTTGAGAAAATGCAGTCTGAACCTGCTGATAACAGGAGGATATAAATCTATTTTAATTAAAAATAGAATCACAATCCCCTAAAGCAAGACAATAAACTATTCTCTTGCACTGAACATAAGCTGACCAGATTTCTGGATGACAAATCTAGGGTATTGTGGAGCAGGTGCTGTGATGTCTTATCAGAGATTGGAGGAAGAATGTTACACTGACAAGAGAAAAAGGTTTATTATGGCTTTACATACAAGCAAGCTGAAATATCTGAACACAGCATGGTTTTATGGTAAATAATTACGTCTCAGATTCTAAAATCTAAGGGGAATATTAAGAAACTTCAGTTTCCACAGAAATCTATCTGGACAGTATTAGAGACGTAGCTCACTTAGAGATCTACTAATGTTAATATATTTGATAAATATGCTAAATAAAAATCACTGTGAAAGCCACCCATGGTGTTAGGTAATTTGATGTGCTAGGAGTGTTTTGATGATGTCTCTCAAGCTAGAATCCCTCTGGTCTGAAAACTCTGTTAACCAGGAAGGGACGTGGCCGGTGTCAAATGTGACTGTGCCCAGACCAGATTTATTAACATTGCTTTTTTATGAATTATCCTTCTTGCAACTTAAAAGTGTACGTGTCTGCACAGTGAGGATGTTTCTGTGGGGAATACTCCTTTCCCAAAGTACATGTGGGGGAAATAATAGGGAAAACTTGCCAATTCATGTGTTGAACGGGAGTACGTATGGGGAGAACTGTTTAACATCCTTCCCGGCCCACTTACTTCTTTCGATCCTGATGTTGCCACAACAGAGCAAAGCCACCATGTGGTTTTGTTCTCCCCAACGCCAAACTCTGCCAACTTGTATTGCAGCCGCAGCCACTCCTTGGCTGTCTTCAGTAGCTGCTGGAAGTGGGAGTTCAGCTGTGTCAGGGTTGTGTCTGTGTTTGCTCCGGATCCTCTTTGCACGTGTGCTGAAGTATGGCTGGTGAGAAATCCCACCCAACTGGATGCATGTGCTTAAAGTCCATAACATGCACAAATGCTCTTCCTTGGGACCGATGCCTGCTGATAAATGAAATGTATTAATCCCATTATTGCCCAATATCAGCATACGGAAGTTGTCCTCCTGCCATTCTTGGAGAACTGGATAACTTTTCTGTATGATGTTCTTGTCATCTCTTAAACACAGTTTCTCGTGCAGCAGGCTGTGTGAGTCGTGCTGCCCAGTGCGCTGGTGCAGAGAGGAGAAGCATGGGGGGGGTGCAGGAGAGCTTGCTGGTGGCTCACCAGACTATGGACCATTTTTCCCACTGTCCTTGGAAGGAGGTGGAAAAAGAGGCCTGGCAAAGGAAGAGCTAGAGCCTGAAATAAACAACAGGGAAAGAGATCTAGCTTTGGGAAAGGAAAATGGGATAGTGGGAGGACGGGTAAGGTAAAGAGAGCTGAAGGAAGTGGAAGAAAAGTGATGTGGAGGAAAGGAGGCCACTGATGTGGGCTGGAAGATCATCTGGCAAGAGAAAGCATGACAGGAATGAGAGTGGAGGGAGGGTAAGACAGAAACGAAGGTGGTCTATGTAAGACTTTTGAAGAGTGCTTCAGTTTGACACTGCCTGAGGTGTGCTCCTTGGTGCAGAAGAAGAGAGCAGACCTTTGACTTGAGGGACAAGTCACAGAGAGACAGAGACTGGGTGGGACGGCAAAGCAAAATAGCTTTCTTCAGGCCATACAAGAGCTGAGTGACAGCTGAATATCCCAAACACTTGCAAACGTGTATGTCCTGCCTCTCCTCTCTGTAGGGGCGGTAGGGGATTTTGGTTCTCTGTTGCAGTAACACTTTGTTTTCTTGTCAGAAAAGGGATGACTAGAAAGTCAGGGAGCAGACAGAGGCTTTTTTCCCCCCTGATGGTTCTGAGCTAGTCGAAATTTGTAGCTGGATCTAAAATTATCTCCAAGGAAGCCTGGAAGGAAAATACTGTTGTGAGTTGCATTTTCTGTGTGATTCACAGAATCACAGAATCACAGAATTTTCAGAGTTGGAAGGGACCTCTAGAGATCATCTAGTCCAACTCCCCTGCTAAAGCAGGATTGCCTAGAGCACATTACTCAGGACTGCATCCAGGCGGGTCTTGAAAATCTCCAGAGAAGGGGACTCCACAACCTCCCTGGGCAGCCTGT
>VUYV01000190.1:843536-884484 GCA_008711295.1 Anarhynchus alexandrinus | reverse complement strand
TTTTTTTTTTTTTTTTTTTTTTTTTTTTTTTTTGCGAGTGGTTTGATTTCATTTATAAATCAGAGAATCACGAGGGAACTGGAGTCATCACATTCTAAGTGACTAAAGAACAGAAGTTTTTGCATCTGTTACTGTGAAGCATTTGGTTTTGCCTACACCCATGCCAGGTGCTTGAGATAAGGAAGAAGTACCACGCGGGTCTTCACAGCAACAGGGAGCAGAGCTGATATATATAGTGTGTGAGGGAGTGAAGAAGTATGGGAGGGGGGTGGGGTGTTATTTGGAGGCAGGAGGACTGCACCCTGGTCCAGGCAGGAGTGAATCTTCAAAGGCTATTCAGGATCTGACTGATGTCTATGGGAAAGTTTCTCCACAGATCTTGCTGGCCTGAGTCACTGTCAGGCACGTGAGGAGGGCAGTGCCGTCCCCAAACGTGGAAGTACCAGTAAGGCCATCTTCTCCTTTCTCCATAAACCAGGCAGAAAAGAGTTGCAGACCCTCCTTCCACCAGAACCTGGCAGTTTTCTGAGCTTAGGCCTGTCTTGTTGGACAGATGATTGTTGGAATTGGTTTCCTTTTCTCGTAAACTTTATTTTTAGATAAGTCTTCCCCCTTCCCAACCTCAAGTTTTATCCCTATCATCCATTGCTTGGCACAAGGGTACTGCTAACATAATCTGCTCGTCTTTGTTTTGCCCAGTATTTGGCACTCTGAGTTAGCAAAAAAATACACATTTTCTTTTTTTTTTCCATTTTTCCTTTCCAAATTGCTAAAGCAATCATTTTGCAGATCAAAATATGCAGCAAGTGAAGTCCTTAATGATGTGTATGATTTCATGAATTTAGTAACCAGAATAGGATGATTTCAAGTCCCTCTTTTCAAGAAGAAAAAGAAAAAAGGAAGCTTTAAGTGGCAGAAATAAAGTCATTCAATAACCATCCTCTTTCCTAGAATAAGATTCTCCATCTTGCCACTAGTGTTCTGTCTCCAAAGCAGAATTAATCTCTTTGCAAAATCCTTATCGGAAGTCAAAACCAATTAGTGGAGACAAGACTAATAGTTTAACAGAAGACTGCTGCAGCGCACAGGAATCTGTGAACTGTCCTCACTTCAGTTCTTGCAACTTAAACTTTTCCAAGTTTATCTTTAATAATTAGATTTGAGGGAACTTCAAGTTACTCAGTTTTATATACATGAATTTGTTGGATTACAGGTCAAGATTTTTTGTGAAAAAACAGAGCTTTTCACTGTGTCCATCTAAATCATGCTATTGCCAGGCTCATTCAGACTTTGACCTGGTCTTACTTTGGAGCTTTGAACACTGACCAGACACAAAGGACACAGTAACACTCCAGGCTATGTGGGTATAAGCATCATGCCCACAAAATGGCAGCTCTGAAAAGAGCTAAAGCAAGAAGAAGATGTGGTGGCCTCCTGGCTGTGATTTTTCATAGTTTGGCCTGAGCTGCTCTTGCCTCCTGTGATGCTGAATAAAGCACTATTTTTTTTTTGTTGTTTCTCTGCTGTGATATGGTTTTATTTTTCTCTGTGGTCTCTACCTCTGGGATACCTGACTCATTGAGGTGACTGAATGTCGTGTTTATGGTTGCAGTAACAGACTGTGAGTTCAGGGAAAAAATAATAACAAAAAGAATATATATACACATATGTATGTATGTAGGTATGTATGTACGTACATATGTTCCTTCCAAAAGTTGGACATTTATCAACACCAGTAGTCTGAGAGGAATGCCTGGGGTGGTGGAGAGTAGAAGAGGAAGGGAAAGCTGTTGCACTTGTGTCATAACAGTATTGAATTATGCTGTTCTTCTGGATGTGACCATTCAGAGCTGGGATTTTTAATTTTCAGAAATCAAACCTGTCTCAGAAAGCTCTAAAGTGGAAGACAATCCATCCATTAGTTTTTTGTTAGATATGCTATTCAGACCACAAGTTAATTTGATAGGCACAGTGGGACTCTCATCTCTGTTGGTGATTGTAGAAACTATCTGACAGAGTAACAGTTGTGCAAATGCTTTATTTCTTGCCTCGCTTACATATTTTTTTAATGCTAGAACAAAAAACATTCTCTAAATCTTTTAAAGTCCTTTCCATTCTATTACAGTGCGTATCAATTTTCTTAATGCTTTCCTGACAGTTTTGATTACTTTGGTACTATTTTTGAGACACTTGTGCCCAATCTTCTTCAAGGTATTTGAGTGTTTAACCTTTGGAGAGTTTGGTGCTTAGGCATACTGGATAACTTTTCTGTTCAGAATAATCTCTTGAATTCAAAAAGATTAATCAAATGATGTCGTTCATGCCTACATGTCTGCAAGGTATCATTCAGTTGTGTGCTTCCTCTAATGTGTTGGTCTACAAGGTATTGCTAGTACTCATAAACGTTAAGTTATGAGTATGTGCCTGTATGATTTCGGTTAGTATTTATGCACTTTGAAAAATGAGACTTTGATTTCCCTACATGTAAAGAGATTCATATCCTTCAGGAGAACACCTTATGTAACTTGCTGATGTTAATCTCTGACTGGAACAGCATGAACCATTGGTTTTAATAAGGGGATTAAGTAAAACAGGCACACTTCACTTGGCTACATAACCTGGGAACGCATTTCCATACAAAACTGTTCTGGAAGACCCAGTTAGTGTGTGGTGTGTTTTTAAATACATTCCTACTCAGCATAACACTTAAATATAGATTTAATGAGTGCCTATCTATCTGATTTGTTGAACTGAGCCCATGGTCATTAAACAAGGTGGTAACAGGTGACAACAGTTTGTTTGGTGGGCCATCAAGCCCTTGTATTCCCTATGGAGCCAGAGAATACTTCATTATCAACAAATAGTTCCTCTTAGAGAGGGAAAGATACAATGTGGGCCTTAGGAACATCAGAAGGCTTTTCGCATCTCTTCACATCATCCTACACTGTCAAGAGGTGGTGATGGTTCTACTTTTGATATCTCTTCTTTGTAGAGACTCAATTAGGAATTTAATTAAAAAAGGAGACAAAAGGAAATAGCGTGTCTTCCCTAGAGGAATATTCCTAAGTGTGGTCACAGAACAGAAGGGAAAAGGAAGCGATCAAGCATGGGAAGGCAGCAACTCGTGGAATGGCTGCCAGGGTACGGCCTGTTCCATACAGTCAAGTGCTACTCAGCTCTGTGCCCTTGCACAATACTTAGGGTTTTTTTGTTTGTTTTTCCTTTCTCAAGGAAGATTACTTTCCTCCAAATAAAGATATTATTCAGGTTCTCCCCCCCCCTCTCTGTGACAGAAGCCACTGTTTCTGCTGTTGAAAGCTGGACTTAGAGGAAAACTACTTGCAAGTGTAAAAATTAGCAAAGAGCTCTCCTAAATGGAAAATCCCAGATGAGCTGTTTAAAAGGATTGTCCCTCCTTACTACCAGAACTATTCTTCTGACCAAGTCTATATTTAATCCTTCTGTCAGAGAAACTAATAGTTTAGGGGAAAGAGTTACAAGAAGAAAAAATGCACTAGTGGAGTGAGTCTGTATATAGACTAACTTGTAATAGAGACCTTTCCCTGCTGAGAACCAAATAAACCTTTCAGACACCTTTGGTAGAGCTGCACTAACCTATATTCCTTAGTGCTGCTCAACAGGAACATGTGCCTGCAAAAACACATGTATGTAATTGAAGACTCACAGAAAGGTTCAGATTTGGAGAAAGTCTAGTCCCCCCCACATGCTCAGAGCAGAATCAGCTAGAGCAGCTTGCTCAGGACCTTGTCCAGTTGCACTTCAAATATCTATAAAGATGGAGACTCCTCAGTCTCTCTGGGCAACCTGTTCCAGTGTCTGACCACCCTCATACTAAGAGTGAGTGGGGGAAGCAGAGGGGAAGGATCACTTCCATTAACCTGCTGGCAACTGTCTTCCTAATGTAGCCCACGATTACCGTTTTGCCACAAAGGCACATTGTTGGTTCATGTTTAATTTGGTGTCCACCAGGATCTCCAGGTCCTTTTCTGCAAAGCTTCTTTCCAGCCTCTTGGCCTCCACTGTGTTACTGGGGTTACTCCTCTTCAGGTGCAGGACTTGTGCAATAGGCCAAAACTGTTGGCCCTGGTATCAGCCTTTGAGGTACATCACTAGTGACTGGTCTCCAACTGGACTTCACGCTACTGATCACAATCTTTTGAGCCTGGCACTTCACCCAGTTTTTGATCCGCCTCACTGTTCACTTCTCTAGTTTGTAATTCAGTTTGGTTTTGATGGTATTATGGGAAACAGTGTTGAAAGCCTTTCTGAAGTTGAGATAAACTACATCCATTGCTCTGCACTCATCCACCATTCTCATGGTCTGGTTGTAGAAGTATAACAGGTTGGTTAAGTATGATTATCCCCTTCATAAGTCCATACTGATCACGCCCAATCACCTTCTTGTCCTTCATATGTCTGGAAATGGTTTTCAGGAGGACTTGCTCAGGGATGGAGGTGAGGTTGACCAGCCTCCAATTCCCCAAATCCTTCTTACCCAACTCGAAGACAGGAGTGACCTTTGCTTTCTTCCAGTCCTTGAGTACCTCCCACAATCACCATGAGTTCTCACCAATTGAGAGTGGCCTCACAGTGGCATCAACCCTCAGCACTCATGAGCGAAACCTGTCAGGCCCCATGGTCTTGTGTATGCCCAGATTGTTTAAATGTTCTTTATATGATCCTTGTCCACCCAGGGTGTTTCCTTTGCTCCAGACTTTCCTACTGGTGTCTGGGGCCTGGTATTTCTGAAGGCTGATCTTATAAGTAAAGACAGAGATGAAAAAGACACTGAGTACCTTTGCTACATCCTTCATCACCAGCTTCCCCTCCCCTTTCAGCAGTGGGTCCATGCCACTGTGGAGTGCAGGTATATATACCTGTAGGAGCCATTATAGCCCCTTGCCAGATTCAACTCCAGGGGGGCTTTGGCTTGCCTAACCCTGTCCCAGCATGCCTAGACAGTGTCTCTATATTTCTCCTGGGTCTTCTGACCACGATTCCACCTCATGTGAGCTTTTTTTTATATTTAAGTCTTGTCAGCAGCATCTTGGTCACATATATAGGCCTCTCGGTGCTCTTTCTTTAGCATTGGCAAAGATATCCTCTTTGAAAAGCATGGAGCGCTGGGAATGTAATTTCAAGGGGAATAGATTTACTATCTGCAACTTCCATAATATAATAGGATATTTATAAATTGCATTCTGGGGGTTTGATTTATGGGAATTGCCTGAAAGGATAAATGAACACAGTTTTTATGAGGTGTGCTCTTTTCTGCATGTTTGGGACAAATTTATCTGTTAGAGTTCATACTTCTTCCAGCAAAGATAAATTAACGCTGGCAATAAACTTTTCATACTCCAGACTTATAGAGACAAAGCTGATCCTCTTGCCTTCTTGTATTAGAGCAATCTTCCTCCAATTTATCCAAAACTATCTTCAGCATCAAGTAGCCTCAAAATGTGTCTGGCTATTGTTAATAATAAACCCTGAGTCAGCTGTAGAGAGGCAGATTTCAAAATCAATGAAGCTAAGTGGAGTGGAGAAGAGAAAAATAGTCCACACAGCAGCTTTCTGACTTTGCAATCTGACTTGGTGAGTAGAAGTCATAAATTTGTGGACAGATGAAAAGCAAAAATGGTGAAATGCCAAAAGCTTGATTGTGAAGCCTGTTTGAACCAACCAGCACGCAGTCTCTTAAGGGGGAGCCTAAGTTTACACAAAAACTAAGACAAAAGGTGTGAGTTATTGTTGCCAACTTCACTGTTTTCACTGTAAATGTGCTGTTAAAACTTACGTAGTACTCAGCCAGTTTGAAAAGTTGATAGCTGTGTTTCTGCTGGGTATTTTTGGGTCTAGCTCAATGACTCAGATGCTGAGACACAGCGTCTGTTTTTCAGACTGAAGCAGTGAACAATCGTTACTTATAGCTTAACAGATCAACTTGCTTCGAACAGCAAAAATAAAAGGCTACCTATTTTTTTTTTAAATCTATGACCCATGTAGACTCCTTGTATAAGTTTTAGCATGGTGTGAGAGTGTGCATGATGGGGAAGGTGTAGGGTGTTTGTGGGTGTGTCTCCTCCTGGGGGTCTCCTTTTGATTGCAGAGCCCAGTGAGATGGCATGGTCCCCACCACAGCATCACGCTGGGGCTGTTCAGCTGCTCCGTGGTGGAGCAATAGATCTGTAGCCAGGTATCTGTGATCACTGGAGTCAGAGAGCTGGCAAGTTGCAGCACCGAGTCTGATCCCTACCTATGAGAAAGGGCCTTTGCACTTTGGCCCAAATGAATGCAGTTGATGGTTTAAGAAAATTTCTGCATTCTGACACAGTGCAAAAAAGGTGGAATTGAACGTCTGCTTTGGGGGGATTAGAGAAATACTGTCACTGCTCACATCAGACAGGTTTTACAACAGATGGTAGCAGAACCAAAGCACCTTGAATACCCGGTAAGAACAAGCAATGTAAACTGCATGGCATAAAGTTATTTTACAGCACATGACTAGGTATGGAGCCTGCACGTAAGCTTTGGCTAAGCTTTCAGCATATCTGACATGTGGATAGTTCATTAGGTTTTTGATTTGTTTTTCTTTTCATATGTTTCTTTATGAGGGATCCCCAGTGAATCCATCCCACAATGCATCCAGTCTTACAGCAATTGCACTATTGCAGAGCAGGCCATTAATTACTCTGCATACTTGTGTAAGATCCTGGTATTGACTATTCTGCATAGTTGCATAAAGAAATATCACTGCCTGCTAGAGCTTCCCATTTACTGGCATCAATTATTTGATCTGATCTGTACCTTAGACTCTTGATAACATATCCTGACAGTCAGTAGGAATCCCACTTAAAGTACTAGTGTTTGTAACACTACACTTAACACTTATTAAAAATGTTGATTCCTTTCCCTTAATTTTTAATTGGAATTGCGGACTCTGATCCTGACAGGCCTCTTGACTTTCACCAGCTGTTCAGTGGTGTTATTGTAAGAAATCTCATTTCAGGTAAAAGAGAGAAGAGGCATGGGGCCCTATCATATGCTCTAGCTTGGTGTCTGACTGTAAAATGCAAAGGGCATGGAGACGCATCATACTGTCTCAGTGGTGGTGGCTGCAGAACTGGCTTTTGAAGAAATTGATAACAAATCACTGCATTTTTAGGGATCCAGGTCAAATAGTTTGTTAATATTCTGCAGGATTTCAACATTTTGTAGGAATCTATGACTGTTCTGAAGTTATTGTTTGGTACTGAATTTTGGATGATGTTTTTTCCAAAAAGCAATTTGTAAAGTACATTTTGCTGTGGCCATGAGGTCTTTGGTTTTCAACATCATGTGTCCTGTATAAGCTACTGGGAGATACATGTTACAGAGAATAGACTGGCCTTTCATTGGCTTGACAAGAGCTTTAACAGGGAGGAAATAGTTCTTCAAACTAGTTCATATGTAATAAGAATCCATTTCAAACTTGGACTACAAATCTAGCTTTGGTCAAAAGCTTGCCAGACACAATGAAATAGTAATCTATTTGATTGCTGTGCAAAATCCTGGTTGTCAGTAAATACAAGAGCCACTCCTAGACTACGTGAGGACATGTGGCTAAAGACAGTGCTCAGAGTGCTGGAGGAGGAGGCTCAAAATATGTATGCTTTATTTTTGGCACTGTCATCAATTTGCTTCTGATCCTAGGCAAGCTGTTTATGCCACAGTGTTCATACATAGATCCTCAAAACTGCATTTAAATAACTAAATAAGCAGTCTGATTTAGAGACATCAATGCCTAAATTTAATAATCTCTTTCTGAGTTGTCAGAGGTATTATGAGGTGTAATTAATGTACATAAAGCACTTCATGATCTTTTCTTCACCTGTCTACATCTTTATCCAGATTTTTATGCTATGCTGATGAAAGATTCTAAGTTGAAAGTAATTACTGTATGTATGAAGAGACGACTGAGGAAGCCTAATAGCGTAATTACCCTTATCAATAGATTTTCTTGAGAGCAACTCTTTGTTGTCCTCCTTTGAAGACAGTGATGATTAGAAATGATTTTATTTGCATAATTTCTCTTCTGAATAAGACTGTTTTGTGAGGACATAAGTGATAGAATGCCATTACAGGAGAATGAAGCAAGTCTGTTGCATTTGCAGTTGATTGAGGAAAACACTTTTGCAGAAGCTGGACCATCTTTCTTTAAACAAAGGTGCAGGATGCTCTTGACTGGCTCTTTTTCCTTCCCATCCTCATCCTCTGCCCTCTGTTCAGTCAAAGTGACTGAGTAATCTTTAGTTAAAAACTTTTGGCTCTGAAGATCATGGCAAAAAGACAAGGCTTTTGTCAGGTTTATCTTAAGTGACTGGATAAGCCCGTTCACTCTCACGAGTGCTGAGCAGTGAGTTGGGGGTGGGAGCGGGGGGAAGACGTGGCTCTGAACTTCTGCCTGCTCTTTGTGGCCATGGTGGAAGTTCACCCAGCCTTGCCCCTCCTGTAGACCGTCACGCTGTGTCAATCTTCCTTTTTCATCTGTCACTTCATGACATGTTTTACCTTTGATGCAGAGGATTTCAGAGATGGCATATGTATACCATGCTGCAAGGAATTTGGCCATAGGTCTTCTCCTAGTGTCCATACACGGCTTGGCAAAGCTCCGCCCACCGGCTCCTAGGACTTTTCCAGTGTTACACATTCAGATCCTTAATAAAAATGCGACAGTAGTATTTAAAGGGGATGAAAGTGCTGAGTGAAGAAAGGTGCTACATAAATGCAACTGTGTGTTGTACAGCTAGAAGTGGCTGTGGCTTTGTACATCTCTGAACTGCCCGAGTCGGTCATGGGCCAGGCCCAGGCTATACAACCCAGTGATGTGTAAAGGCTGAAAAAAAGATACTAATTATATGCTTTAGCCTAGAGCTGAGTTTGTAGGTCTTAAAAAATGAAAAAAAAAAATTAAAATCATGGCTTTTTATTAAAATTTCAGAGGAGGACACTAAGGCAAGCAATTTACAGCAATTAAAAGACAAACAGAATGGCTTGGGGGCATAAAATGCAAATAATTCCCAGATGTGTGGGCAGTGACTGGCTTTATAAACCCAGAGGCAGTTCCTATTCACTAGAATAGGGAAGCGAGGCTATAGAACAGCATGAGTGTATTTCTTTGCTTCCTTGACCTGGCCTCTGTGTCCTGAGTAAGGAAAAATTTTTGATAAACAGCGTGTTTTCCAAGCTCACATCTCCTGGCTGTCTAGCTGTCATAAGAAGGCAGAAACAGCCAAGCACTTACTGCACCTCAGAGAACTCAGAGTGGAGAAAAATAGCTTAAATTCTGCAACTGCAGAAAAAGCTTCCTCTGTATTAAACAGTGGAAAACAAACAAACAAAAAAAGTTGTGATCTCCAAATAATGTTTTTTCCCTTCCTAGGTCATTAGAAGTGCTTCTGTCTGACCTTGGTTTACTAAAAATTACATTCTTGCTTTCCTTTCTGTCTCAATAGGAATAACACCTTTCTGACTCATTTACCCCGAACTTACCTTATGGGAAAGTCATATGGAAACTGAGCAGTTTGGGGTCTGTTCCCTGGACTACTTCAGGGTTTGTATTTTAATTCAATAATGATACGAAATGCGTTAACAATGTGGAAAGCACAGCTTTTCTCCCAGGAAAACAACTGAACTTCTGTGCTCCAAAATCAGTCTTTTATTTATTTGCTCAGTGTCAGAAAAATTTCCAGGTATTGAAACATGCTTGGCTGTACTTGGAAATTGTTATAACAGTTCTGTGCATAGTTTTGGCCTGGGGCAGATGCCACTCTTCCAAACAAGTTCTGGATGTAGTCTGGGAGATAGCATGGACCAGAGACCATTGCCAAAAGGCAACTTGGTTGCAGCCACCCAGGTTAGGAAGGCAAGTGGTTAGGACATGAACTGTTTCATGTCAGAGAGTGCCAGAGAAAGGCACAAAGACATTTAATGTAGGGTTCTAAAAGTCACCTTGCATCCTCAGTTGTGCCATGGCTCAGTGACATGGTTTAACTGCAGCTGGTAACCAGGACCACACTGCTGCTTGCTCAAAACCACTGCCCAGTAGGGTAGGGAGAAGAGAGAGAAAAGGAGGGGAAAGAAAAAAAACTTGTGGATTGAGATAAATACAGTTTAATAGAACAGTAATGGAAAAGGAAAATAACAATAATAATAATAATTCTAATGGTAAAAGAATATACAAAATAAAGTTATACAAGACAAGTCGCTCTCACCACCCGATGATTGGTTGCCCAGCTCATCCCGAGCAGTGATCATGGATCTCTGCCCCTTGGCCAACCTCCGTTTATATACTGAGCATGACATCTGTGGTATGGAATATTCCTTTGGCCAGCTTGTCCTGTCTATGCTCCCTCTCAGCTTCTATGGCAAGCTGAAAAAATCCTTGACTAATATAAAAATTACTTAGCAACAACTAAAACAATATGTCATCAACATTCTTCACATCCTTCTCATAAGAAATCCAAAACACAACAGCTACTAGGAAGAAAATTAACTCTATCCCAGTTGAAACCAGGACACTCAGTTCTGTCAGGTTTTGAAAGCCTGGGAGCTGGGAGAGTGTCCTGGGAAGGAGGTGTGGATCACTTTGTAGAGTCCATATGAATTTAAAAAATATGATTCCTCATTGTATAGTCTATTCAAAAACTGTCACTGACTCCAGTAGACTTTACATCTACCTGTACAGCAAATGTAGCAGCCATTGTATTTCAGTATCTGTTGGGTTTTTTTGTTTGTTTTCTGCCAAATGTTTTTTTCATTATAGAGTATTGAGGCCAACTTGTACTCTAACTTTTTACATTAATCTTAAAATGTAAATAAAAAAGTGCAATAATGTCTCCAGATTCTCGGAGACATTTTTTATTTGTAATCTACAGTTGTGAGAACATTACTGACAAATCTTTCCTCTACATTACTTGATATTGATAAAGCCTCAGCACTTTAAAAAGGGTGGGAACCAAGTGGATAGAGCTAGAAGAAAGGCAAAAAGAAGGGTCATGTTTTCTAGACCTCTGATCAATGAAGAAAGATTGAAAGAATTGGATTTGTAGAGCAAGGAGATAGACACAAAAGTCTGCAAATGTACTAATGTCTGCTGCAAAGACAAAAAAGAACAATCCAATCCCCATTTCTGTGCTGAATAAAGCAGGAAGCAATGGGCTTAAATTTTGAGAGGGCAAATTGAGTACCAGGTAAAACTTTGAAAGAAAAGGAGGGCCTGGAATAGAATTTGAACTGTTGTGGGCTTTCTAGCACCCACTTTTTCTTAAAATCTTTCAGGCAAAGTGCTATCAGGGATGACCTGGGATAGCCAGGCTAGTCATGGGTGCAAGGGATGCATTAGGAGGTCTCGAGCTTCTTTCTTGTGCTACGACTTTGGCTTTTTTTCTTCTGTAAGGTTTGAATATTAATGAAATGATATGAATATATTTCAATCTATTGCAAAACATCTTTAGAGAGGTTTTTCTTCCCCAACGCATCTGTTTGGCTTCAAAATCCTCTTATCTGTCTGAACACATCTTCTTTATAGATCTGTGCACATGAAACAAAATTTCAGAGTATGTATGTATGTATTTATCCATCTTCAAAAGAGAGATCCTTTAATTGGTTTTCTGTTCATTGCTATATTACTTATCTGACGATGTACATTTACCTTAAGCTGAGGAAACATAGACTATGAAAAATGTTTTGATAATGAGATCATGGCTTTTCTCAGGACATTGTCTCTGAATTTTGACTTAGCTATCAACAGCTACCTTGCAGACTGTTTTTTTTTTACTCTGGCAGCTAACAACAAAATCTTGGGTGGCACAGGGTTCCAGGTCATAGCTAGTCTAAAAGTGTGAATCTGAAAAGTTGCACAAATAAAGTTGGTGGAGCTTGTCCATTGTAATTTTCACTTGCATTACCATGCCTCCAAAAATGAGATTTTAATGTGGAAAAAAGTACTGGTTAAAGTACAGAGGTTAAATGTTTGTAAGGTAACTTTACTTACCTTAACGTTGTAGCAAATTTTTGGAAAATCTCCCTTAGCATCCCATTACCTCAAACCACAGATGCCTAATGCTCTGCTCCAAAGTGTACAACCTAAAAGTTCAGATTCCTCCCCAATGCTGCATTACTCTTTTTACCTTGTTAAAAAAAAAAAAAAAGGATTTCATAAGACCATATTTAATTTGTACCCTATTAATTAGTAGCAAGTCACATCTTATCCAGTGGAACCTCATCACCTTCAATAATCTAATTATCTGTTTGAAGGCTGCCAGCTTTCCTGACTTGGGGTAGTGGCCAGGGATTGGACATTTGCTAGCCCTCATCCCGAGCCTGGTTTCACCAAAAAACAGTGTATGAGGACTTAAGTGACCAGACTGCCTACTTAAGGAAAGCCCACGTGACTGAGACTGGAGCAAAAGAGATGGGAAAGGAGCTGGTTCTAGTAAAATCCATAATACAACTTTTTGGCAAAATTAGAAATTGATGTCTTTGAAAAATTTTGCAGAGGCAGTCCCCGAGACATACCATTTTGACTACCTTCGGATGCCATATGATAATATGAGGGAGAGTCTAGCAGTCCTGGGACTGCTCTTTAGAGAGACTTCTTGCAGATAAAGAGAAGTCTGCAAAAGAAAACCTAGTCCTAGGATTGACTGCTCCTTTCAACAAACCTCCTTCAACAGGCAAGAAAACAGAATAAACGCTTTGTTTTTCTACAATTCTTCCCTAATGATCATACAAAAGGAGTGCAGTTTCTTACTTATGTGCTTTTAGTAATATTCTCCCATAAGTAGGCAAGATGCCAGTTGACAAATTACAACAAATATGCCCTTCTTAATCCCTTCACGGTCTCCCTGTTGGCTGGGGCCCTAACGAGCATGGGCTGCTGTGTTGCAGGAATAAATGCTCAGCTGCATGAATGGCTCCACTGCTCCTTATACACCTAGTATAATGGGAAAATAGAAAGTTGGCAAATTTACTGTCTCACTGAAAGGGAGAACTGGATAATTTCTCAGCAAATTACAAGTGGATTAGATCTCTTTATCAGTGTTTTTTTCCCCTTGGACTGTGACAACCTGGAAAAAGATGCTGTTCATAAAAAGGGTTCATCTAATCACAAATCTCATTAAGACAGTCTGAGTGACAGCAGGTTACTGTGAACTGAAAGAGCATAGCTTTGCTTTCAGCACACTTTCCATTAAAAATGACATATGAGATGTGAAGAGAGTCACAGCATTATCCATAGGGAATATACTTGGTGTAAAAGCGCACCAAGGACCAGACAAATCTGATTCGGGGAATAAAATATACAGCATCTGCAAATGGAGGGTAAGCTTTTAAAGTCTGGTCGAGTATGTACAGTCCCCAAAGCATCTAGTTGCTTTCTCAGCTTCTGCAGAAGTCAAATGTAACAGTACAGAACTGAGCTGTTGTTAAGTAACCATGATAAGAGTGTATTGCAGAGTGTGTCCTTGTCAGTCGTGAAAAGGCTAAAGTTACTAACTAAAGCAATGCAAATAAAGTAATGATTTATACTCTGTTTCCAATTCCAAAGGCTTCTTGCAAGATATTTTTTTTCCAAAGAAATTAGGCTACATTTTCCTCACAAATGTAATCAGCCTGAAGCAGGAGAAAATGTATTTAGAAGGTGGTTGAAAGAATAGGGACATTACAAGAGAAATCTGGAGTTTGGATCATGAGTTCTGTCAAAATGGAGTAGGGAGGTCTTATTTACTTCAATAAAGCAGGATAAAGCGGAATTATGGGAAGATCCATGAGAAAATCCTCATCAAATATTCATTTCCGAAAGTGTGTGTCCATGTGACAGGAAAGAAGCAGGGGCAGAAGTGCCACAGTTACCTGCACAGGCTTTACCCAAGGTCCAGTTCTAGGGACAGACTTGCATGGACTTCTGCGGGAAAGGAAATGTGTCTTGCTCTGCAGTTTGCTTGCCGAGTCACAATGCAAGCTTTACAACAGGCCTGTGTTTAAATCCTGTGACATCTGGAGGTGGAAAAAACAACCAAAACATTAACAGCATCTGCTGCCAGCCTCCAAGCACGTGTACCACCCAGTCCCTGGGTTAACTCTGCAAACACCACGGCCTGTGGTGACCATACCACACTTTTTTGCAAGGTACATCCATGGCTGTCTTTGTATAAAGGTATGAAAAGCAGGGGCTGTGATGTGGTTTTGGTACTTGTATGGATGTGTAGAGGCCTTGATGTTGCCCCGGCACTGTTTGTTTCCCCAGTCAGTGGCTGAGCCCCTGGTTAGAGGGAGGAAAGGCTTGAATGTAGAGTCTGAGAGAAATGGTTCCACCTGCAGTTCTCCTTGAGCCAGGGAGCTTCCAGTGCTTAATACACTCACTATGTGGGTATCAGGCTCCCTGAGAGCATGCTAATAAGTGCCATTATTTCAGGATATGGCTGCTGCTGAAGGAGTTGGCCTTGGGTACGTCCAGGTGATGCAGAAAAAATGGTTCTGGTGTCTCTAGAGTGTATAGGATCTTATACAGAGATTACTGGTTTGGAGAGGAGAAGGATCCTAAAAGGCAAACTAAGCACTGATTTTTCTGATAGGAGGACTATCTGACCTGTTGCATGTTTTTGAGTTCAGCCTGGTGCTAGATCAGACTGCTGAGCTTGCTACTGTCTCTACCAGGCACCCGTCAAGACACCTGAGAGGAACCCCTCTGAGCTGCTTGTGGGCAGAATGGCTCATCTAGAGGATTAGTAGGGTTAGCACATGAGGACCTCATCTTCAGGAGAGAAGTACAAAGTCTGACAGGCACATTCCTTGAATGTACATTTAGAATTGAAACAAACTGGAAAGAAAAACACTTGATTACTTTCTTCCCTCTGTATCTCTCCAGGTTCAGAGTTTTCCACCCTTATTCTGTGGTCCAACAAGACAGTCAAATTTTCCATAGCTGAAATCAGATTAGTAGTTTCTACAGGACGAGGTAGTTCCAAAATAAAGAAAAAACCCTTTTCTCCCCTGCACATTTTTTTCCTTTGAATGAATGTTAGGATTCACTTATTTCCATAACAGCTGTCAATCATTTTGGTTTACACCATCAGATATTCAATGGGATGACAGGATGATAGAGGAGCTGCGATTGTCACATAATCCCATGATTACAGAAGATGGGGCTTTTATAAAACATGGTGAGACCACTGACCAAGTCACCAGGGTTGGCAGTGCTGCAGATAAATGACCAGCAAATACTATACAGGAGAGAGAGGAACCACATGCACAGAGGGAAGGAAGGGACTCTCTGGGGTAATAGCAGCTACTTCTAAGAATATACTACCATAGAATCATAGAATGATTTAGGTTGGAAAGAACCTTGAAGATCATCGAGTTCCAACCCCCCTGCCATAGGCAGGGACACCTCCCGCTAGACCAGGTTGCCCAAGACCACGTCCAGCCTGGCCTTGAACACCTCCAGGGATGGGAGTGGGAGAAGTGGGAATATGGGGAAGATCCTTTCTATTCTTGGCATCAAAGAGCTGCTGGGTGTGAAGGCCTCATGTTCTGCACATACTGCATAGACCCATGGCTCTGGAACTATTATCTGGAAATTTTATTAATCTCAGTAGCTCGGTATATGGGCTGTGTCTTAACAATCTGTCCAAACCCTTAATAGGCTTTCTGAGCCACTGCTTCACAACTTACATTCTCACAACACACAAACCATACTTTAAAAAATCCACTAATTTCATCAAAGAAATTGTTTGCAGTAGGGAAAAATTCTTCCAGTAGAAACTTAGACATTGTCAAATCATGCAGACACAGCAAAGTTTGCATTGCTATGGAAACAAAGCTGAAGATGGCTTATGCTGTGAAAAACAACTTGCAAGTGACTGTGAAAAATAAGTTTATAAGAATGACACCTTTTGGATTGATCTTGAAAGACATGATGTAACACAAGCATCTTGGGTTAGAGGGCTGTTTTTATTAAGTTTTCCACACAGACAGGTTACTTTCACCTCTATTCTTACAAGTCTGACATCAAAAACTATCAGCATATATATATATGAGCTATACAGGTAGAGAGACATCTGCCAGTACAGAGTTACACTTTTCTTATCAATCACTTTAAGAAAAACAAATATGGTCCCTTCCGTGCCCATCTAATAAAAGAAGAACTGCTAAGTCAGGATAGAATATTGATCATAACGTATTTTCTTTTTATGAATTGAGTTATTAATGAAAGAGTAAAAAAAAATAATCTAGTATCTAGTGTTTAAACAAAACATACTTTATACATTTGGCTAAGCTGAAATATCATACCTTGCCAAATGAAGAAATGCTCTCTAACTGCAGTTCCCCTAGCAGCTCAGTAGGTATGCAAGGCATGCAGTTCATTTCCTGCCAAGGCGGAGAAAAATGGGTAGGTCTGAGATAATATTGCTAGTGTGTTTGGAAAAAATCTTAGTTGTTTATGTTGTAGTTGAATGTGTATACATATTCTGACTCTTCGTCTCCTTGAAAATTTCCCAGGTACAACTTTTGCGTTGACCCCATTTTAGCTCTCAATGATGGAGGGCTCAATAGGAGGCAGAATAGGATTTTCCAGAGCACTACAGTCATCGGTGAGGAACACCAGGTCCTGGAGAAACAAAAGAGAAGGCTCACATTTATAACAAGGAAGGCAGAAGATATCACAATGTTGAAAGCTGACCAGTTTTGCTGGTCAGGGGACAGGGCTGAGACAGAGAGTGCTAAAAGCAGAGACTATGTCCCTGTTGGTGGATCTTGACCTACCCTTCTGCAGTAGGAGATCATGATGGTGTACAGGCTCCGGGCTTTTTCCTTCAGCTCACTCACTTCAACCACTCTCTCACATCTGGGGTAAGCCACAAAATCACGGAGTTTTGCCAACACACAGTAATTCTGCAAAGCACGCAAAAGAGGTATGTGCAACCCTGAACAAACACAGATTTATGTTTCTCGTCCACCACTTAGAAAATTCTTACTGCCTCTGTGGGAACCTTGAATTCCTGCCTCTATGTAAGTGTAATCTATGTAACCTTTAGTTATCAAAATTCACCATCAATATTTCATAACAAAGATGTTTGGTCCAAATAAGAGTTTGGAAAAGTGCATAGGTGCAGTGTTTGTCTGCCAGCTTCTTTCCCACGTGCTTTAGGAGATAGCAGTGCCAATATAACCAAATTGCTCCTGTAGTAGGTGGAGTTACCTACAGAATAGGTGCACTGTCTCCCTTTTAAGAGAGCACCTGATGTAGCTGGTGAACAGATTATCAAGATCTCACAGGCATGATTCATCTGTTCCTGTACTACAGGCAATACTGTGAGCACCAGGCAAACTTTTTTCCATCATTTTTACCTCAGACTTTGCATTATCAAAATAAAGCATAGCCAACATGAGTTTCACAATGTCCTTGTGAAGCAGGTGAATAAATGTCCCAGCTTTTGCTTTAAAGCAAGGGAAACTGAGGCACTGGATTCACATCGCTTGGTCTTAGCAATGGAGCGAGGCACTGGCAACTCTGGAATTGGGATCTGGAGGGTCCTGACTTGCAAGATTTGATGGTGTAGTTGCCTTTGGCAAAAAGTGTCAGACATCTCTTGCTTTGTCTGGTATTTTCTACTTTTTAGTTCCTCAGTGGAGCACTGGGAAAAGAAGCAAAATACCTCGGATATCCCAGGGCAGAACACTACAACATAAACTATGTGTGCAGAAGGCTATTTTGTCTTTGCCAGGAGAGGACTACTGCTGTCTTTTCTCAGTATCACACTTCCATATCCTCAGGCATACTTTTTCTTTCTGGATTCAACAAGTGGCTATGTAAAATGGGAAAAGCCAGCAGGCTATTCCTGCACTTCTTTTTATTAAAGCTGCAGTGCCAGAGGCCACTCATGATATAAAAGGAAGTAGATTTATTAAGTGAAGAAAGTTTATTCTGCATTTATTCTTTTAAAATATTATTCAAAGTTTGGTTGCACATATTTAACTTCTGAAAAAGCTCTGTCACAATAAATTAATAATGTACAAAAGGTAATTACTTCAAAATATTGATTTAATAATTTTTGAATTTTTAACGAAATAAAATCTCAGAAGCTCCATAGGGATTTTAATAAGGTTCAAAATCACTTTTTTTTTTTTTTTTGGTCAGTTATCTCTCTAGTTAATTAAGCTTTTAAAAATTTGTTTCAAACCAGTCTTCTGGGGTACAATCTTAAGGGTTTTCCTCTCTTTTCATTAACTGCTTTTACTTCTCAGAGGTAAGAAAGAAGTGTGAAAACTTACATGTATGTCCAAGTACAGCCTGGGCAGTGTCTCCACACATGAGTCCTGCAGGAAAGAAGAAAGACCCGTTGCAATTTTGTTTTGAGAGAAACTTGGGTCAAAAGCAAGCAACCCGCAGCGTTTTTGCAGGAGTAGTTTTTAGGTCGACTCACCACAACTTTGGAGGTCTGTAACTCCTTAAAAGACTCCGTGATTTCCTTGCTCAGAGACAACACCCTTGAGTAGCAAGTTGGAGGGGCCGCGTTGGCTAACAGGGCAGCAGAGAGCAGAGCAATCAGGCTCAGAAGCATCTTCATTGTGGGGAGCTTGTCCAGACGAGGAGGCAGGGAGGAAAAAAAGTCCCTGTTAGTGGTCAGGCAGCTACTGGTAAGCGTCAGTGAGTAAGTTTGACAAGTCAGCCCCCAATTAAATAGTCTCCTGCACCAACGGGGGAAAAAAAAGTCTGGGGGTGGTCCGAGCAGCAGTTTGCTGCTGTTTTAAATTTCCTGCCGACCTATGAGGCAGAGCTGCCGGCACTTTCCTGCCAGAGCAGGGAAAGAAGGGAATGAGGGTAACGAAAACAAACACTACTGGCACTTTTCATTCCAGAAATAAAACAACCTAGTGAGCACCTCAAGCAACCCAAATACATGTAAGAAACAGCACAGGGTTATCAAAGTGTTGTAGGCCCTGATCCTGTATGTGCTTTGACACATATGCTTCTTTCTTGAGAACATAATGTACAGCTGTGGGACTACAGATAGAGAGAAATCCTTCCAGGACTGGTGTCATATGTTGGCAGTACCAATCAGACTTGCTTATCATCCTTAGCAGGTCTGAAAGGTTACCGCTATAAAGGAAACCTCCCAGGTCTACTATCATTTTCTCTTTTAACCTATGTAGATGCTCACAACTTCTTAATCAAAACAACAGTGCTTGCTATGGCTGCTTGGGGAGACCAGTGTATTTACACATTTGTGGTCTCAAACAGAATGAATACATCTCTGTATGGCTGTCATAAATGTATAAAAACTATTTTGCTTTCTGAGCTGAATTTATGAGGCTCTGTTCTTTTATTAGATGCCAGACGGAGCTGAGAAATCCAGATGCTGGTATGCAGGTGTGAGGCTGAACATATGTTGCTCTTACATGTTAATTGTCCTGTAAAATGGAGGTACCCTTGAATGAAGAACTGGTTGTTTCACAAGTTATCTCCCCCCTGCCAAGAAACCCTGCCACGCCGCCTTTCAATATCAGGTTCTAGCTAGTTATTAACCAAAATAGTACAGAATCTGATGAAGTACTATAATCTCCTGGCGTTGCAGTAGACTGGGAAGTCTCATCTGAAGGTGGTAGAAGAGGAAATGACTGAACACCTCTAAAAGAAAGGGGCTTCCCACCAGCCATTTTAGAGAGAAAATCAGAGTCTTGAAAAACAGTTTTGGGGAAAAAGTAGTATTCTATATGTTGCAGAGGACTCTGACTTAAATCCACCAAAACGCCTGGAGGAAATAGGGAAAGAGAGCTGCATAATACTGTCTCATTATACATTGCTTTACTTTCATAAAGAACAATTGGTTTAGTAACATGATGTGCTCCTGAAAGTTAAAGTGGTAGATACTTGGAGAGGAAAGAAACATTGGGAGTCCTGGCTGTGGGGAATTTAGGACTGACCTTAGCAAATGGGTTGCTGGGTCTTATTTTCAGGAAAGGGATTTGCCTAGACAAGTGAATGAAGAGGCCAGAGGAAGACAGGAAACCTTCTCAGATGGCCCCAAGCAGCTGGGTCATAGATCTAAACACAACTACCTAGTGCACGTCCAAGGAAAAGATGCTACTTACTGTGAGCCTTGCTGGTAAAGAAACAGACTCTTAATCACCATCTCATTACTGTAAAGAGTAGCTGAGGGTAGGAGTGAAATATTATCCTTCTATCACATTCTCGTTTGGCGAGCTGCTAAAATGCAGTTGCTCTGCCAGAAGAGTAGTCTTCTGAACAGCATAAATGCTCTCCCAGTACAAGAAGTCAGCAATCCAGCTGCTGCTAAAGGTTGTCTTCAAAATGAAGCATTTGCCTTTCTTTTTATTTTAAAGTGCAAGCAATAGTCTTTTTCTCGATATTTTACCTATATTAAGCCTACAGTGATGACTCCATTTCAAACAACAATTAAATGCTATGGATCATGTTCTAAATGACAGTTAGATGTCAAAGTGACTGTGACAAACATGGCCTCACGGCGACTCTTTGTACCACATGAAACACCAGCAAAACAACTCTCAAAGTCCTGTGTCCTGGCCATATTCACGCAGTTGAAAGCTATTTAAAAATATCTCTTTATGATGGGATAAAGCTAAAGGTGACAACACTGATTTGGAATTATATTATGAACTGAGCTATACATTGGTTGCCTGGACCCAGAGGGGCAACCATGCAGCTTCCTATAGCCTAATGCAATACCCTTTCTCCCAAGTCAGGGTGCAAGCCCCATGCCACAGAAGCCTCACTCAGTAGTCCTGTCTGAGGGAGCCTGGCATAAGTGCTGAATGTCACCTATTGCAGTCACAGCCCTCAGCTCCAAGAAGACATCCAGAGGAGGAAGCACCCAGCACTTGCATAGCAATGCAGGCTTATGATTTTTGCCCCCAAAGTGGGAGACCTGGAATTAATTTCTTTCTCAGTTTCTGAAGGTGTAGGGTGTTGGGTTGGATGGCCATGTTCTGAAGTAGTGACAAAGGGAAGGGGGAGGAAAGGACTGCCACCCACCGTTCATGCCTTTGCACTTGAAGTCTGCTTGGCCCCACACTTGCAGCCTGCATACCCACATCTTTTGTCCTAAGAAGTGAGATTTTCTCAGCTTTGCACACTTGCAGAGATGCTTTGCCACCAACAGGCAGGGAAATGATCCACCCATTGAGTTTCTTCTGCAGAACAGGGAAATGCAGTGACAAGCTCCTCTTGGCCCAGAAAGCAAAGCAAAGGCTTCAACAAAACATTTAATCAATTAAAAAAATTACTCTCTGCTTTGTGACAGGGAAGAATTGCTGAAGTAATTTGCTCTGAAGTTTTTGCTCAGTTGCAGTATTCCTGCCTTATGGTTTCTCTTTGGTCTCATATAAACTAACTCAGAGAAAGCCACCTGTGATGGACGTCTACTCCAATAGTTAAAAAATGAGCTACCCTCAGAAATACTAGGAAGAAAGGATTTCTTTTTTTCAGAAAAAAAAGGGAGAGGCGCAGCTTAATTTCCTCACCTAAATCTCCTCCCTGGGCCAGATTACATGCATAGTTGACTCTAACCCAGATGGATATTTTCCAATGTCTACTAGCTCATCAGCACTTCTGCACATCTCAGCATGCAGAATATGCAACTCAGTTCAACAAAGACAAACACTCTCTTCTCAGTTGTTTTCAGTTTGTAGCTCATCAGCAAGATTATCCTTGAGCTCTGAATACATTCAATTTATGGTCCAGATATGAGCAAATAACTTCTTTTCCTCTAAGAAGCTCACCGGTAGCTTCAGGAGAACTTGCTAATGACACCAGGCACTGGGAGTCCTTTCAGTCTAAGGCACAACTCTGAACCAGCTACACAGTTACCAAAGCCCACAAAACTCCAGACTCTCTTTTCAGTGACTGTTTTTATCCAGTCGCTTATGCAAAAGCCACTTACTAATTCTGGTGCATATCCTGCCTTGGGCAGAGAAGGTCTTTAACAGGAAGACACAAGCTGTTCTTCATAGAGGCTAACAGCATCTTAGAGGCAATATTCAAAATCGACATGGAAATAGCCTTTAGAGCTACAGGAAGGGAAGGGGCAAAGATCAAAATATGTTAGAGTCAAAACTCGCCTAAGGATTACCTCTATGGAGAGGCTGCTATTTACAGCTCTCCCAGTCAGTGGGACAGTGCTCGGGCATTAGAAGGGAGCACAGCAGGAGTCAGTCAGTACCGCCATTTCTGTGACGATCATCATGACACGGACATCTCCACCACAGACACTTCTTTACCGTACTTCTCAATTCAGTGAGCATATGAGGGCTCTGAGGGCTCAGGGCACACACACTATGAGTTTTGCATCAACTCTTGAGGCTGATGATGTCACTATAGCCCTGAGTGCTATTTACAGTGCATTTATTTTTTCTTTTATAAGGAAAATTCCATAGCAAAAGCAGACACATGAGCCGAGAGGAAAATTAGAAGCTTATCATGACATAACTGTGTATATATTTTTTAAAATATTTTTGAGCTATGTTGTCCTTTTGCTTCCAAGTTATGAAAACTCAAACAATAATATTTTTCTAAAAGTCAAAGGACTCACTATGCAGGCAGGAATTCCTCCCATGTTTGAACAGTCTACCAGGGCCTCCACCAACTTTTGACAAAAGCTCTTTCAAGTTTCTGACTTCCTAATACCAAAATCCACTTGTTTGATGAAAGTGTTTATTTTAAAATAGTCGGGGGCTGCCAAGAGACACCTTATGAAATGAGCTCCTGATTATATTGAAAAATAGGAAAAGGAAAGTAAACCAGCACTTTACAGAGAAAGCCCTGTGTATCTAAGACGCGATTCAAAGCCCCGTGACTCAGCTGGCTGTTGTGGCAAAGGTGCCACTTCTTGCTTCAGAGCAGAGCTAAACTGCCCTGCAAGCTTCTATCTCAGCCCAAAAGAGGTGTTCACAGGCTTTTTGGTTAAGGTCTTGCCTGGTTGTCATGTTTTTCCTCACCGTGCAACAGTGCACTTTGCTGAGCCTTTTTGTCGACATCAGCACTGAATTTTGAGATAGGGGTTGTGCAGCCTCACACGTTGCCCTGCGTCTTGGGGTTGCTGGTACGCAACGCTGCCAGCTGCCCCGGTACAGAAGGGAAGAGGGGTATGGCAGCACAAGGTGCCTGCATTTGAAGCTGGGGTAATCCCACATGTCTCCTTTTCTCTTTCATGCTAGCAATAAGCCTCTGCTGGCGATCTGCTTGGCTTGGCCTCACAATGGGCAATGGACAAGGCAGGCAGGACTTGTCGCTGGGCTGGTGTTGCAAGGCCGTGTCCCCGTGAGAGTTAAGCAGAAGTACTCTTTGCTTACTCAGTGGTACGGGCTTCGTTTTTCTACACTGCTGTTGTTATTTTTAAAAATTTGCATATATATTGAGGAAACAGATGTTACTGCTCAAAAGCCTGTTCTTAGATAAAATGGTTATAGAAGCAGCTAAGCCATCTGGGTCAGAAAAAGAAACAAGATGTTCTGAAATCTGGAGGTCTTGCCAGCACGAACCTGGCACTGGGCACATTCCCTGCAGGAAAACATATGGAAATGGGGAGTCCTGTGGTCCAGGACAGAGACAGGACAGCCCAGCGGGGCTGGGGAACAGGAGTAATTTCCTTGTACTGCCTCGGACCAGCGACCGAATCATTGACACTGGCTGTCTTCACCAGCCCTCTCCATGGGCGGTGTTTCCAACCTGCCTTTGCGGTGGGACAGGGGCTCGGGCAGCAGGGTCCTGAGTTTTTGGGGTCTATGGGGCTCTGCACGATGGCAGTGCCCAGGATGGCTCAGAGATGTTCGCACAAGTGTCTGTCGCTGCGGTGCGGACGTAGTCTGGCTCGTCTGTGTCTCGGCTGCTCTCTGCGTAATGGGGATAATGGTATTTCCCACGGACGCTGTGGGAACGCAGCCGTCAACACCGGGGAGACGGGAGATTACGCGGTTTTAGCCCTGTCAGTGATACTCTTTTCAGTGACTGCAAGGCTTATTGATTCAAGTAATGCAGGATTTAGAGTCTTAAGCCTCCACCGTCTTGCTAAGAAAAAGGCAATTTTACCTCAGAGTAACTCACAGATCTCTCCGGTGAAATAACAGCAGCGCTTTCAGCCCGGCTCCCGGGCCCGGTGTGGGCTCGGGCAGAGCTGCCTCCTTTCCTCCCGGTAGCACACAAGTGCCTTGTCTGTGCTCCATCGGGGCTTCGAGGCCACTCATGCGTGTGAGTTATCTTAAGGTAATACCGTTCTTTATTAACACTGAAGTCAGGGCCTCAATAAGAGGGTTTTGGGGAGGGAGCCTTGCTTAGGTTTAGAGCAGTGCTCAGCAGTAAAAGCAAGTTATTCATGCTTTCCTGCCCTCCCCTTGCCCTCGCTCCCCCTCTCTCTCCGCACGCACATGCAGATGTAGCAGACAGCTCCAGGTCTTACCATCGCTGGTCAGCTTCCCACCCTCCCGAATTGCACTCGTGATGTCAGCTGGCAAGGAATGCATCAGAGGTGATACCAATAAATGTATTCATCTACCAAATTTGTCCCTGATACAAGCCCACCGGGGAATTCAACGGCAAAAAAAATGCAAGGTCTGAGCTATCTGCTCACAGAGGTTGTCCCTCCAAGGAGCTCTTGTCTATGCTGTTGTTAATCTGCAAGGGGTAGATGAGGGACTTAATTTTCTCGGACTGATATTCCCACACCTTTCAGAAGCATTATGTCACTGAAAGAAAATAAATGGATGAGACTGAAAGTGCAGCTCTGTACAACAACCCGGTCCAAGCCAAGCAGGAATCCAAAGAGCCTTCTCTGTTGAACCACAGCCTGCACAGGAGCGTTTTAGTAGCTGCTTAGCATGCTAGCAGGCTCAGTTTTCTATTTATTCTTGCCTAGAAACCTGCAAACGTCAAAGCTTATGTTGCTGTGTATATTTCTAGATACAAACAACAGTTCTTCCAGCAGGCTAGCACAACCGCAAGGTAAAATAAATTCTCATCTCAGCTGGCTGAGGAGGTGAACTACGGGTCCGTACAATACATCACGTCTCCGTAGTTCTACTTTCTTTTCTGCACACTGCTTTTCGCGTTTTATATTTAAGCATAGTGGAAGAAATCCTGCCATCACTGAAATCAATGAAACAAGTCACAGACTCCCACAGATCCACATTCACACTCTAGATTAAAACTTGTGTTCAGTTCATTGGCCTTAGTAGCACAAACACCCTGAAGCCAAAGCAAGAGTAAGTCCGATGCATTATTTCTTGTTTCTCCCACACACCATTACCTTTTGGAGTCCTGTCTGTTGGAGACACAACACAGATTCAAAGCCATCTTTGCCAGTGCCCTAAAACCAAACAATGTGACAAGTACCTTCTGCAGCTGTAAATACTCTTCTACAGAGCAAAAAATGTATAAAATAGGGTGGAATAGTTGATGATCTGCCCTACTAGGTAAAATTCAGAAGTGATGACAATAAGTGGAGTTTCATTCCGTTTAAGAAAATCAATAAACTTAATAATTATATTTTTGTTCTGTCAACTTGCCTTGAAACAAAGGAAAAATAAATACCTAGGCATTTCAGAAAATGGTGTCAATACTAGACTGTGTTTCAGATGTAATTGTCATTTAAACCTAGGTTTTATTCATCATTGCAACTTTTCTGTTTTAAATCATTTTGATAAAAATAAAAAAGGAAAAAGACTCTCCTTCTGCTTCTGAACCACATGTAATGAATTCCCAGATGACTAAGCATCCCTACAAATATGGTTTTAGTTTCTATTTCTTTAAGTTGAGTGACTAAGAAAAGAATTAGTTGAAGATACGTGGAATGTAGCTGCATACATGCATGGTATAGTTGATAGCTGTCTACGGTAATGAGACTGTAGCTTGGAGCAGGGTCTTGTCTGCACCAGGAGGTTGTCCTGCCATCCCAGCAGAGGAAGAGCAGTGGCAGTGTTGCCCCCATCCACCTGGCTAGCTGTAGGCAGCATTCAACAGGTGGTTTTGAGAACATGTACAAGGATGAGGTGCCAAACAGGCCCCCTCCTGCCTGCACGGCTGGTTCTCGGGCAGGTGCCCAGAGAGCGCCCAGCGGTGGGTTAGCCCACAGCCCACCTTGACGTGGGTGTTCATGGTCACTAGCTGGGTGAAAGGCGAGTCAGATCCAAGGGTGGCTTGAGGGACTTTCTCAGCAACACTGTGTCTACTTACTGTCTTGGTTTTGGAAAGTTTCGTTTTACCCTTATAGTTATTCCCAAAAGGAAAGAGAAATAATGACACAAAAGGGAGACAACATTACAGCTGGGTAATGTACTGAGGAAAGCACCGAGGGATGGCACGAAGAGAAATATTTTGAGTGAAGAATCACCCCAGTTGCAGCATTATGCCTTTCATGTGTAGAACAAGCCAAGGTCTTTAACGTCTGTACTTCTAACTTTGGACCATTAAGCTAATTTCCATTAGAAGGCTAATCAAATGAACATTTATTTTCCTCCTTTCTATTTGGCTGTAGCTTTTCTTGTTTTGTTTTGTTTTGTTTGTTTGTTTGTTTGATGTTTTAGAAGGGTTGTGGCTGGGGAAGTGAGAACTTGGCTTGATTTAAAATGTAAATGTGATTCTATCAATCTTCCCCTTCGCTAATAGGCTGCCTGGGCATTTTAAGGGCATATGGTGAAAAGGAAACTGTGACTGCTAAAGAAAAGCCAGCCCCCTGCTGTTCCTGTTCATATTTATTTCACAATCAGCCCATTGAAATGGTGTGATTCACACTCTGATGCTGTCGTTGTCTAGCTGGCAAAGTCACTGGTGAATTTAAAGAAGTTTCCCAAGCTGAAAACCAAGCAAACTCCATTTGGGGCAAAAAGCAATCTTATCAGCAATGAGAGCTAGTGAGTCACTGCCGTGATCTCTCTTGCTGAGAGCTGAGGCTACCCTTGCAAATGAGAAGCTCTCTTGAAATAAGAATCCGCCTTCAAAAAACTGAGAAGCGTGTTGCTTTTGAAATGTAAAGTGTCCTTCTGATATACATATACATAGAGTATACAAGAGTAAAGTCATGCTAAAGTTTGCAGAGGCAATTTAAAAGTTCTTTGTTAAAACATTGTTCCTCAAATAAATAGCCCAAAAAGGGTAAAAGCATGTGTGAGTGCACAAGAGGGAAAGAGGCTGCCCAGTTCCCCAGTAATCTTGGGTAAACACTAAATGAAAACCCTGTCTGTTTACCTTAAATTATCCAGAGTTAATATATTCATCACCTACCTTATAATCAAGCAGTTTGTATGAGATAATGACTTCCTGGTAACACAAAGATACACATGGCTGAAGCATTATCTTTACTATATTAATCACGATTCATCTTTGTGACAAGTGTTACTGTATACCCTTCCACTGACATAACTTAAACCAAAAGTTTAGGAGCCAGTATCAACATAGAAGATCAGAATAGCCTAAAGAAATTAATAAAGTTCACTAGAGACTGGATTAATGGAGATAATTAAATCCAATACTTTTATATATTTGACTGTGAGATTTTGCATAGAATTTCTACTGTACTGTAAGAGCTTATTATATGTCAACGATAGAGGATGCAAAAAATGTGGTAGGTTTATTACTACATATTTTCTCATGAATCATGGGATAAATATTAGCCACCAGTCAGAATTGCCATGAAAAAAGTGAATGTAATCTTAGGAAGTGTCAGAGGAGTTATAGCCAGCAGGGACAAGGAGATATTGACTCCGGTGTAAATGCAGGGATCTGCTCATCTGGCATATTACATACACTTCTGGTCACCCATGGCTGAGGAGGATGAATTCAGACTGCATGGGATGCAGAAAGAACAGCGAGAATATTCAGTGAATGGGAGAGACGGGACAATGTGGGCATTCTACCTCCCTTTCCTTGTCGCCCCAGTTACTTTTCCAACAGCTGGGTCCTTGTCCTGCTCTCCTGGCAAAGCTGGCTGTCGGCTCTGAGGCTCAGAGCACTCCAGCCCCATCTCAGCCTCCCTTATTCACAGCCCATTTTCCCATAGCTGTCACTGGGAAGTTCTGTAATAGGGATAGAATGGGAGGTGGTCCCTTAGACAACCTGTCTATGCACGCACACATCCCAGTCACTTAAAAAATTTAGAAATCCAGGCAGACAAAGACTGCAGAGCCCAGGCAAGCTGGGAACTCTGCTTCTGTGCTGCCCTTTGGTTTGGGCACTGCCTTGATTGCTGACTAGTAGCCATCATTTTGACTGGTATGAGAACTGGAAGCTGCAGAGGCATAGGGTGATGGTCCATGGCTTTCTAGGAGAGAGCCCGCAGCTGCCTGCAATGGAGGCTGGAGGCCTCGGCGTCCAGCCCAGAGAAGGACATGGTAATGGACTGACCAAAGAAGTACAGTTGCCCCGCGGGACCGTAGTCTGAATACAGCGTTAAAACTGCTGTGCAAGCAGTACTACACAGCTACGCGGCGCTCGCAGAAAGGCTGGGTTTGCTCCTGGGGAACGTGAAAAGCACACGTACAGGCAGCACAGCAGCTGCCACACTATGAACCGCACTCAGAACATCAACCCGTCTTATTCATTAATTGTGCACTAACAAAAAAGGTTGGCATCAACTTTGTTCACATCAAAAAGACACAGTTTCAATTCTGCCTATTGCATAATTTAGGTACATGAGCTTCTGTAATAAAACAATCGCCGGGCGGAGAATGATAGCATTGTCCACACCATTTTCTCTCTGACACCAAAGAGAAATGAAGCGGATAGAGTCAAAGAAACTGCACAACATTCAGGAAAGTATCAAAGTGATCAAAGCAAACTCTTTGATTCTGCTTTACCCATACTTTTCAAAGAAGGGTTACATTTCCACACACAGCGCGTCAGTTCTTGATGCCAATAAACCGGCTCTGTTTAGACTTATACTTTGATAGGAGTAGGAACCAAAAAAAAAATCTTTAGTGACATGCATTTTCTAAGCCTTGCTATCAAGTGTTGAACTTGCTAGGAAAAGGCTAAATGTATTTGCTGCTCTCTGAGGATGCTGAGTCCTCATTGAGAGACCCGGTGTCAGGCCTGAGTAGCCCTGTGGAGGAATCAGCATTTGCAAGCACGAGGAAAAGCTCTGAGCTGATCTTTTTGTTCATCTGTATTTAATACACCTCTTTGTTAACAGACCAAACCTCAGGAGAAAAGAGCGACTTACAAAGCATGTGGAACACGTTTAAAGAGCAGATTGGAAAAGGCGCCTGGTCGTAGTCCTTTTATAGCTAGAAAATATTGATTATTTTCATGTATTTGTCTCCCATTCTTTTCCCAAAGAGACAGGCAAGGTTTCAAGGCTCCTGATCTAAATGCACTGGAGTAAAATATTATTTTTTGATGTTATAATTTGGCCATTAATGATGTCAAGCATGAAGCTTTTCTTATACCCTGGCAGGATGTACTCCATTTCTGTCTTTGTAAAATCTGATTTTCTCTCTGTGCTGCAGCAACTGTAAAGCACAAGCTGCCCCCAGGGAGGTATTTTGTTTAGCTGCGCGGACACATTCCTCCAGGAAATATTGAAGCCAAACCACATACACACACACACGCACTCACACAGGCACTGCGTTAGAAGAATTCAAACCTTGAACAGAAAACAAACCGGTACTGGGTCTGGAGTCTGAACTTCAGTGCATGTTGAATTGTGTTTTTCGCATTTTTCTTTGATATTACCAGCTGGGGCTGTGGACCAATCTAGGCACTTTCCAAACACAGAGAGCACTGCCCAAGGACAGCCCTATACCCTCTGTCCGTGTCAGAGCTAAAATAAAAACATGGGAAAAATTTGCACATCCAGCACTTACTTGTTTTTCTCATGTGTGAGACAGACATGGGCAGTGGCAATTGTCATAAGTCAGAATCTGCTGCAACGCAAACATCCAGCATGTGAGTATGGAGGAAAAATTGTGCGAGACAGGAGATGAGAGAAGACACAGATGTGTGTTTACTCTTTTATGTATTCTTTTCTTTTTGCTCACTGAAAATAGTCCTATGAAAAAAGTCAAGCGCTATTTTCTTCTGGCACCCCCCTTGGCAGCTAGTGTCAGGAACAGGACTAATGTTCCAGTGACATGATTGAAACTATCAGCATCCAACCCTTGCTTAGGACCTGGCTTCTGCCCTGAAATGGAGCTACTAATAGGCCAGAGCTACTCTTAAACTGAATGACATTCTAGTGCTTTCTTTTTTTAGCTTTATTTATTTAACACATTTATTTATTTACTTATCTTCTTTATTTATTGAACATCCATTTATCAAGCTTTTTATTTATTTAGCTGTGTTTATTTTGCGGGTTCTGACCACAGGAAGGAGAGACAACCGGGAATTGTGGGCTGGATGCAGCTCAGATGAGCAAAAGTGAGGCCAAACCATGAGAGATGCCTCTGCAACCAGCCCCAATGGTGGGCGTCCCACCTCTGCTGCCCGAGCAAAGCCCATGAGGATCACGGCCCCTCATGCCAGTGAACTCAAGGACTGTCTTGCTTGGTGCTCCCTCCATTACCAACTGCCCAAAGGGGCAGCAGAGCAGAGGAGCCAGAAGGTGGATGGTCCTGTCTTAACTGGACCAAGAGGCCAAGAGGTGCCAGTGGTTGATGCTGGAGTGATACAGAAAAATGGCTGCGCTCAGAGATAAAAACATCACAGGCCTTGCAAAGGATTTTGCAGCTCGTTTTGCTCAAAGGCACTGCAGGGTAGGGACTAAGTTTTCATAAGTGTTTTGGGCAGTGTTGAACACACCATCATTTCTTAGCAAATGATTCTAGCAATTAGAAAGCAGATAGTTAAAACCAGGATAAGACTAATGTAAAACGAGGGCGTTTCTTTCGCCTTCAGATTGTTCTGCTGCTTAAGCTTATATTAAACAGTAGGTGTGACAACTATATTCTTGGAAGAAATACAAGCTAATTTTGGATTAGACTGCTGATGCTGAGAGATTCTTCATATAGAACTGGTGTATAAATTGCTTGACTTTTCAGTGTAATACATGAAAGAGTTTCAGCTGTGTCAGAGATCAGCATCTGATGCTGATCTCTTTTTTAAAGAAAGAGCTGGTTAAAAGGAGAAGATGGTGTTCTTGGGGGGAAATACAAGGTCCACATCCAGCAAAACCCTTAAGAACATCTGAATTTAGGCATACTATTGAATTCAGTAAGACCACACTTCTACTTGAAACTGTGTGCACACATGTGCCTAGAGCATATATGGTAAGAAAAAACACCCAGAAAAAGTTGTGGACAAGTACTTGCGTGCAACTGCGTAGTTCAGTGAGCTATGCTTTTGTTGACTATACGTTGGAGTTTTTACTGCATAATTCAGAATAATCTCTAATAAACCATGTGGCCATTGGTCCTTCTGAAGCATAAATGCCTTGGGGAATGTAATGATTTTTTTGCCTTTTTTGTTTATGCATGCTTTATTTTCTTAATTCCGTTCGTCTTTCGGCTCACAGCCTCCAGCAAGGGAATGAAGTCTACTGTTGATGTAACTTACTGGAGGATGTTTGAAGCACAGAATAAGAAGACACTAGATATGATTATCTACTATGCTGCTGAGAGCTGGAGACTAATTTCCAGATGACATATGTTGTTAGCATTGCTATATGGATTACAGCTTAGGGGGCAAAGTCATAGATCAAGACTCCCACTGAGCTAGAAGCTGTGCAAACATGTGGTGAAAAGATGATCTCTGGGTCACAGAACTTCGCTATAACCTCCGCACGCTTCTCTGTTCAACCTACTGCCATTTTTCTCCCAAGATTATTTCCTTACACCCATTAATAACAACGTATTTTTCTTGTCTGGCAATTGCATGCCTTGCTTTGTATTTGTTCCATGAAATCAGTAAATGAAAAATGTCTGTGTTAACAGGGTGGATTCCTTGCTGTTTTGTCTACTGGCATCAATGAATCATTCCCACTTGAGGTAGCAGATTTAGAAGGTAATGAAATTTCTCTCCTTTCCAAGACACAGTGTTCCCGAGCACTCTACCATTTCTGGTGTTAACCAGTCGCACAGACAGAGCACATACATACACCTGAAAAAAACAGTATCTGCTTTGGGTGCTGTTGCTGACTGGTTTGTGGTATGTGGGATGCTCATGCTGGCCAGCTTTTCCTCCAACAGTTCTCCTTAGAAGCACAAATGCTACTTATGGAGTTTATTTTACCTGGCAACATTTAGGATGAATAGCACACAACCTATGTCAGTCTTTCTGAACAGTTTATCCTGTTCGGTTCTAAACCTGAAAAGCAAATTCTTCTTTCTTATTACCACCTTGGTACCCGGTCCAGAGAAGAGAGAGCTTTCACAGCACCCCAGTGCAGAGCTTGGCTGTCCTGCTCTAGCTCATGTATTCAGCTTCAGAAGGCCTCAGCTCAGTCCCTGCTGTGGGTGAGCTGTCACGTTAATGACCATAATTCTCTGATGGAGTCTCGTTTGGCATTGGACAGACAAGTCCAATGCCAGCCACTGGACTATGAGTACCATATGCTTGAGAGATGTTATCTTCTCTGTGGTGGCTTCTATCTTGATGACACCGAGGACTGAAAATGAAATATTGTGAGCTGGTGCCTTGCTGCGAGTTAAGCTGAACAGCCTGAGGGCACAGGGAAGCGGGAGAGCACAGAATGAACCGGGGACAAGCAGTCACACTGGTAAATGACCAGCAAGTTCTGCAATGACATGAGTAAAGCAAGCAAGCACTAGCTTGTATGTTCAATGCTGCCTAAAGAAAATACATTGTCTTTTTGGCAAGGAGTAAATGATTGCATGAAATACAGGAAGAAAACACACATTCAATGTATTTCAAGCATGCGCAACTCCACCGCTTTAGAATTTATCGGTTCAGTAACTGAACATACCACAGCTCTTTACGTTCAGGTAGCACGTAAAGCAAAACCAAGAATAAAGGGGTTGATTGTTTCACCATATTTTACTCTGATTTTTATGATTCTGACCGTTTTTCTTTCCTGTCTAATATTCAATTTCAAAGGCAGCTTTTAAAGTACCTTTAGTAATTGGGTTATGTTCAACGCTTTAGTAACTACACAGAAGTATCTTGGTGGATAGAGTTTACATGCTGGGACAGATGTTGTTGGAGATTCAGTTTTCACTTAACACAGTGTAGGAGGTGTATTCTGACTCCTCAGGACATATTACCTTCCAAACAGCCCCTGTAGTACCCTTCTTAAGAAAACCAAAGGCTTTCTGGTCTATTAATTTTCAGTGATCAACTGAAACCAAGTTGCTTTGAAACCAGTTAAGAAGCTTGATTAAGGCTCTTTGGAAAAGGGGAGGTTTTGGATGCTTTTGTGCTGGATTTCAAGAGGCAACATTTTCTAGCATAACCACTAGTATGGTTGTTGTTAGTGTTTATGTAAGACAAGTATTTAAGGACCCCGGTGAACAAGGTACTGTGTAGTTAGTGATCTGAAGAGATCAGAAGCAATGAGAAAAGAAGAGAAACAGAAAGTGTGATGTGGACAGTCAGTGAGAGAGCAGGGAGTATTTATTTGCTCCCAAATTACTTCCATGCCCATGGGCCGTAGTAGCTCAACTCAAGCTGGGGTAGTTTGCCCCCTCACACCTTTGCTGCTACCCCATTCTTGGGAGTTGACTCAGATGGAAACTGCCAGGACTTATGCAAAATCCTCATTTGTGAGCACGCTCACAAATACTTTCCTTGCCTGGAACAAGCTCCACCGCCCTATGTGAGAAAAGGTCACTGTTGGGCTCATAGCAGGAACAGTTTACATAAACAACAAGCTTCACCACCAACATGATTTTACCTTAATATTTTCCCTTCTGTGTTTTTTATCCCACTCCAAGGGCTGCCGGTCGCTCTATTGAAGATTCCCGTAATTTCAGCAGTAAGCCACAGCAGGCTCCTTTCAATCAACAGCAGCAGCGTCACAGCAAGCAACACCAGCAACACATTTCCCTCCAAGCAAGCACACTCTGACTTCATTCAGGCACACAAATGTGCTCCAAATCCCAAATCGCCATCTCCCAGCCCAGCAAGACAAAGGCTGCAAACTGAGTTGAAACAAAACAGATAAGCAAGTTGAAACATTTTCTTCCTGCAGAAAAATAACCCAAATATTTGCACTTTGCCTACCTGTGGGAACCTCTGTTCCTTCCTATGGTCCTGCTGCAGTGTTTCTCCTCTCTGGGCTGAGGTCCCAAGCCCTTTGGGTGGGAAACACGATCCTCCTTTGAGCCTCAGTTGAAAATTTCTCACATTTCTCAGGAGACATGAAGGGACTTGGACTTTTGGGAACCTCGGTACCATATGAAACAGTTTTGAAAAGCTGCCTTCAGTGACGTTAATTAGATTTCAGCTTCAGAGCAATGGAAGTGGGAACCACATTTTCTTCAGTCTCATTTCTTTAATTTCCAGTTCACCATTTACATGATCAATTTAGTCTCATTTTTGAGCCACAATGGGGCTTTCATTATAGAAAATATACAAATAGGCAGAAAAATAGATGCTGTAGGTGGCGGTCAGTGCTGGACATTGGTGTTTGCTGAGCAATGAGGCCATTTGTAGCTCTCTACTCATAAGTATTTGCTGAGAAGCAGAAGGGACAACCACATTTATAGGCACCAGAAAAAGGATCCTGTTGGAAGCTGGTGCCATTTCTAGGGTTCTAGTGTGATTTGTAATTGTCTATGAATATCATCATTCTCACAAGTGCAGTCCAAAGCTTTTTTAAAACATTATCCTTAAAGAAGGCAAAATCACAAAACTAATACAAAAATAACACATTACATTATGTCACCAGTTGTAGAAAATACTTTCAAATATAGGGCTGCACTACTTTCCCTCCTCCATTCTTATTTATGGAAGAGTATAGAAAGACAAAAAAGAAAGTCAGGAAAAATATGAAATCATCTTAAAGGGTGATAAGCACAACCGTGAAATTTACAGTAGAACTGAAAATGTTAAAATCCAGACCAAGTTGTCATCAGTTTCATTTCTTTATCAGAGGAGGAGAAACTGGGCATGGGCCCATTCTGTGTTGGGTGCCTTTTTCCCCATCTCTCCTGTCTGGTTCTTTCCTGAAGAATCAGAAGAATATCAGATATATAAAATGACACTTTAATAGATTTATACTTATTTAAAAGTTTAATTGCTTTTTCATTTAGAAATTAATTTTCAAGGCATTTAAAAATGTTAAAATTAAAATATTTTTAAACAAAAACATAGTTTAAATGTGAATTTAAACCTTGACAGTAGTCTCCTTTCTGAATTAAAATATGTCATCACACAGATTGCTCAGAGGAAAACAGTGCTATAATATCTGAATAAAGGAGATGTGGCAGAATGATGGGGAACTTCTTCCCCTAACAAGGACTTATGACAGCATCAAATCAACAGCACCTACAGGGCTGCGAATGCGAGGGATCTTAGAAAACCGCAGATGTGATGAGCGTAACTGATTTTCCACTCTGCGTTGACTAGTCTGTGTGGAAAGAGTTCCTTCCCCCTTCCTAACCAAGCATGACTATTCCAAACTGGGTGTCCAATTGTACTCTAATGAGAGAAAAATTGCTGTTGCGAATGTCTGTTATCCTGCAGGTTTACCTCCGGGAGTCAGGCTCATTTCTCACAGCTGACTGGCTGCTAAGGACAGCCGATGTGCACGGCTATAGTCTGCTCATTGCCTGCACATATGCACTGTATTGAGGACTTTTAATAGGATGCCTCTCCTGATACTTTTACGCATTTTTCTGTTTGAATTGTTGCTTGAACGTAAATTGAGATAAGCTGGAGTGTAATGCAGAACTAAATGCTGAGGTGTCTGTACATAACAGAGACCTTTCTTCACCAACTGTTTTTTCCGTAAGCTATGTTTTTGATTATTTTTTTTAAAGAAGGAAGAAAGAAATAACAGGTAAATTCTACAATAAGCCTAATGATATGCTGCTTCATGTCCATGATATAATAGCAGAAATTTCAGCGCAGGGTGAAAAAAGCAGGAAACATGGGCTATAGCCCCTTTAGAGGCCAGGCAGCCAGAAGCCTGGAGACATGTTCTGTGTCTGTGTTAGCAATTGGTTCAGCGCCATGGGAGCAGATCTAGAATGGGAAAGAGCTGGTACTGAGGCTGTAATGTCCACATGGTATGTGTTTTGGGGGTTTCACTTAGACTAGCTCTAGTCTGATCCCATGGGTTGACTGCCCAGTACCAGTTAGGGTGCATTAAGTGCACTCCTACAGGGCACCTTCTGGTTTTGATTCATCCCAAAGGAGTCCAGATTATGTTCTGAGACTGCTCCACCATGCAAAGCTCAGCACAATAAGTTGACTCAACTATGAGATTTGTTTTATAAGTGCACTCTTGTGTCAAACCAAACCAGTAATGTAGATGTAGCCAGAGCTAGGGGAAAAAAAAGCACCTGGTCACAGTCCTAGGGGTCGTGTTTGTTCAGGGCACCTTTGCAGCAGTTTCACTCTAAGGAGATCCTAGAGCTGAGAAGACAAACATACCTTCATGGAAAGCTTTATCAGTCTCATTTTTTTCCTTGAACTAATGCATGATCTGGGGGTAAAGGAGCTTAACTGGTTCATGGAAATATAATTCATAGAGATTGGTGATGACTTTGGCTGTATAACAACTTTCTGTCAGGTAACTGGGCTCTTGCATTAATTGCGTATGATTCCAGTAAATGCAATACCAATGAGCAGCAGAATGCTTACTCATGTTTATGTGTGACCAAAAGTAAATTACAAGGTGCCAGATGCATAACTCCTGCTGGTTTTGACCAGGTGCAATTACATACCTTTAACTTTCCAAAGCCATGTGTCTCTCAGGAACCATTAGGTCTCACTCACAAAGCCTAGCTCACATTTAAACCTATCCCTCCTACTTTGGGTCTTCTACCATCCTATTGCACTGATTATGCTCTAGTATGCATATATGAAATGTACGTGCAGCAGATCCCTTTATGAGATAAGGACAAAGAGATGTGATTAAATGTGGAGAACAGCAAAACAAAACAGAGGAAAATATATAGTTATTAGACGTCCTTCGTTCTTATTCTTGTAGCTTTTCCTGAAAATTATCATAGAATGTTTATTTTCTATGCTTTGAGCAATTAAGGGAGTAGAAAACTGATAAAATTACTAGTTTCAAGAACACTTAGAGAAGTTTGGATTCTCATCCAGTTTGTTCAGCAGACATATCGCAACCTTCAAATTCTGTCTATTGATTCTGTAAATTTGAAAGAATTCTTCTCCTTTTCTGCAAACTTGAACAATTCATGAAGGCATCTATAAAGGCTTGACTCTGACAGATTTTAGCAAACAGCTTGAATGGGGTATTCAGCAAATAATATTTTTCCTTATTTTACAGATCCAATTAATTTTGATAACTGTTGCTTCAGGTGCCACTTCTGTGCACAATTAATTTTTCTTTCTTTCATTGCTCAGCCACCTGTTTACAAAATCATCATGGCTCCTTGTGCAACACAACTCACATGGGCTTATCTTGTTACCTTCAGCAGATGATGTCAGTTTTCAAACCATCAGCTTATATTTTCTTATCTGTGAGATGAGAACATGTCTTGAGCCGTTTTAGTGTTTTATGTCCAAATAAAAAAACAGAAAGAGAAAGTGTAGCTATACTCCTGAGAAGAAAAAGAACAAGAGAGCTGTAAGTCACACTGGCACCCCTATTCAGTGTTTTGCCTTAATACCCCAAATGTAATAGCTCTAGAAGAGCAGCCTCTTAACTGTTCTGCTAAGTAGGGCTCTTCATCACTTGAGCTACTTTATGAGTTCTTGAAAGACACTCTGCAGGCTAGGAAAGATTGGGAAGTCTATAATTTTACATCAATCAATACTACTGATAAATTACTAGTCACAAGAAAGGACGTGACAAAACACAATAGGACAAGCTATTAACAGAGAATCCCCAGAGCTCCAGATACAGCTATAATACATGAAGAGGCGAAGAAAAAAAATCATTAAGCAGTAAAGCTTATTAAACAGCTAAGATTGAGGGGAACATAAACCACACAATGCCGGTACAGGCTGTGAAAGAGAACGGCTGGGCTGTTACACTGCGGGGTAATGGCTGCACCTCCGAGCAGCAGAGCACCCAGAGCAGGCTGCTGGAGGAAGCACAGACCTAGTCTCACCTTCTTTGGAATATTTACTGGAGGTATGCTAGGTTACTGGCAGGACCTTGTAGCAGTTATGCTGGAAAAAAGCCAGCGCAGCTGCTGAGGAGACATCCTGGAGCTCTACATCCCTCACCTGCTCTTGCTTGGCCTTCTTCTCCAGCAACACTTACTCCTACAGACCTGTTGCTGGAACCAGTTTGTCTTTCTAAAGAAAGGGAAGATAATTCAGATGCTTTTATTTGCCCCCTCCTTAAGCTGCAAGAACTCTGCTCTGAAAAAAGCACTTTGCACATGAAAACACCTGATGGAAAGATGAAAAAGTGTGCAATGGTGAAGAAGTGCACACAGCAGGAATGGAACATGGAAATCCCTGGTCTCAGTTTCATGCCCAAGCTGAACATTGCCATGCTCAAGCACACGATGTTGTAGTAAGTTGATCACAACAAGGTCTCCTGGTCTCCAAAGTCTCTTTTGTCATATATGTGTTGATGCCCTCAGCTGGTTTAGAAAGATTCTTTTCCAACATCCCAAAAGTAAAACTAAAGGCTGTAACCAAAACCTGTGCAGGCAGGAGATACTTTGTCCGTGCTTCTTGTTGATGTACCTGCATGCAGGAAAGACCAATCTCTTGCTTTTTTTTTTTTTTTTTTTTTTTTTTTGTCTCACAGTGCTAAAGGCTTTACTCTGCTCCCATCACAGCTGTTTCACACCAAAGTGTTGCCATTGACCTTAACAGGACAGACACATGTCATCTTGCAGAGGGCTGACACCAGGTTTCTCACATTCCAACCATAACCATTGGGTTTTGCTTTCTCATACTGTGGACTTCAAAACTTTTGTCACACCAAGGAAGGAACTTACAAAAAAACTTTCACAAGTTTTCCATGTTATCTCTGTGCTGAGGGAAATACATAATGCATGCCACGTTGAACTCCACAGAAACAGGTAAAAGCTACAAAGGAACAAAACGCTCTCTATTTTGAAGTGATTTCTGCTACATGCTGCAGTGAAAATTGCTTAGGGTTTAACAATCTGAGATTTAGTGTAACAGTGTCAAATCACAAGATAGGCATAATAGACCTGATCAGGCTGTGACTGAAGCCAATTGCAAAAACATGGCTCAGGAGTAACACATCCAAACTGGGGCCAACATCTCTGGAGTTGTAATCGTTCCTGACCTCAGATTCCAGTAACTTTAGTTTCTTTTCACTCCTTGAATAAGCACAGCAAGCTGACTTCATTTCTACAGACGGTCACATTTTCTGAGGGACTCCAGTGGGTTAGGAACTGTTTCTAGAGCCAATGCAGTCTGGAATGCTGTTTGCTGTACATATAGGCAATTTAATCTGTTTTGATTACTTGGGTGATATCACGGTATTGTACAGATAAAGGATATATCATAAGTAAGACTGGAACTTGGCTATAAGCCCAGACACAAAGCTACTGTCATTTGGACCCCAATGTATTCAATGTAGTGCAGAACCGACTCTCCCCTCTTTATCAGTTTAAGGTTCTGTTCAAATAAATAGTTCCAGTTTCTCTTTAATACATTACTTACACAGGCATGTTTGCTATTCTTGCCCTTTATAGTTAATATCTTTTAAAGATGCTGTAGTAAAGGCTTTCTATGATTTCCCAAGTTTCGCTGGGACCAAATACTTTCTTCATCTCCCGAAACAAGGCTGAGGGTACACCAGGTTGCTGAGTAAGTGGCCACAGTTGTGCTGCGTTCACACTGATGCAATGCAAGCGCAGCAGCTGGCTGGAAGCCTTTTACAAACCTTATTGAATGCAGCTGGCCTCCCTATGAAATGGCGGATGGGAAAAGACACACTCACAATCTAACCATGAGATTTGATTCTGCACAACTCGTCTATGAGTCTATTCCATACTCCATTAACTTTTCTGATGGGAAGGTTAGAGCCGCTTCCGTCCTCACGCAAATCCATGCCTGGATGACCCATACTGGGATTAGGTCAAAATCTGTTCAAAACTGCATTGTGCTTTAAATTTGTGCCTTAGGGATCCGAGGTAGGACTGCTGGGGAAGGAGCAGTTGGGAGAGCAGGTTGGGAAGCCAAACTAAACCAGTGCCTTCCAGCAAGGTCATAACCCTGGCAAAGTAAAGGAAACTTTGATCTCTGCTTGGACCAGTTCTTGCACCCTCTCACTTGCATGAGTATGACAGATGATGCCAATTAGATTCACTGCTGCTTGTGGTAAACCTCTGTAAAACTCCAGCTTTTTAACACTGTCTTAATAGGACTTTAGGAGAAACAGTTTCCTCCAAATTCATCCAGGGATGAAATAGGACTCAGTCAATTTGCACAGGCTTTGACCTTTCTCAGGAACAGCAAGTACTTATGCCTGAAGAGTGACTAGAAAACTGTCAGTGCATGTTTCAGGTTCTTTCTCTGGCTGCCTTCTTTAGCGAGTGCTCACAATGCATACGTCCCCCAAAATATGAATAAAAAAGAGCAAAAAGCATGTTCCAACCGTGAACTATGGAAAGATCAAAGTTTTTTCTGATTTCAGCATTTTCTGCCTTTTATCACATCTGAAGAGGATGAGAGGGAGCAGATGTGATTCGGGAAGAAAATTTGAGCAGATTTACCACTGCCTCTGCTGCCACACGGTAAATAGCTATAGTGAGCTCACTGCACGCCAGTGCAAGGTGAAAAGAGAGGAAAGGAGAGGAAAGGAGAGGGGAGGAGAGGAGAGGAGAGGAGAGG
>VUYV01000190.1:779686-842186 GCA_008711295.1 Anarhynchus alexandrinus | reverse complement strand
GGAGCAGATGCAGTGGAATTCAGGTTGTTCTGGGTAACATGAAAAAAAAAGATACTGAAGTTATTTGTCTGTTCAGAGTTTAGGATGCATTCAGTGTTGCCAGAAGACAAAGGGGACTCCAGGACCATGCGAATAAGCAGCCTATATATTCAAGGCTTGGTATTACTGGTATTGAAGGTACTGGAAAACTGCCATTGGTTACCGTGAGTCTTTGCTGGGCCTTAAGCATGCATCTAGAGCCTTGATGGCCCCTGTTCCATTGGGCACCACGATGAAAAAAGCATTTAATTTAACTGCAGAAATGCTGATGCTCCCAGGAAGATGGTGAGTGTGCTACAAACAAATCCTTGTTCAGAGCAAAGGCGCTGTAGCAATGAAGTCATTGCGTTGCCTTCAGAACAGCACACCCCAAAATTCTTGTCAAATGATAATTTTGTTGAGGGATATTGGTTGTTTAGCATAAATAAGTAAGTTTTAATTAGAATAAATTATTTAGGATTATAATATGGTCTGAATAATACGATGTGATTTGTGCTGTTTGCCAAGCTTTACTTAGCATGAGTAGCTAGATTTGCTGAAGCCTTTAGGCCACAATAGAGTTATTTTTCTTAGTAATTTTCCTAGCAGCTGGTACAGTGCTGTGTTTAATCCCTTAGCATGGGAAAGGTGTTGATATCACACTGAAGTTTTGGTAGTGTTTTTCCCAAGTCTGGGACTCTTCAGTTCTCCATATTCTGCCAGCGAGTGCAGGTGCACAAGGAGTGTAAACCAGAAGATAAGGAGGCTCCAACCCTTGGCGGAAACAGCAAATCAACAAGATAAGAACCTGCCTGCCTGGACACCGAAAAAGAATCCAATAAGATATTAGAAGACCCCAGACCAAAAATCACCATTGGACTAAAAGATGCATGGACAGCATGTGAAGAGCACGTGAGGGGTGGGTGTATAGATCACAAGGGTATAATTGCCCAGGGACTTCTGTGTTTGGGGTGCCTTTAGAGGCACCCAGCCTGGGCTGTCCTTGCTGCTGCACCTTTCAATCAAGTTAATTATTTTATAAAATCCAACACCAGAGATTCTGCTATGGGAAACCTAAGGTCGAGCTTGAAGAAGGAGGAAGCGTGCCCAAGAGTAAGTGTATGTGTGCGTGACACCATGAATCGTGTGTGAATGCTTGGGCAGCAGCCTTTCCTTTAACATTTTTTTTGGTGTATTTATGTAGAAAATGACTGTGAAGGATAATGTTTGTCACTATTCAAGCGCAGGAGTTGTAAAGGAATATAATGTTATCAATTAATAAATCACGAATGAATGGCTCATCAATACTTTATTAATATATGTTAATTTTTCACATCTCACATTAACACAGCATGCTGTTTTTCTTAACCTCCTAGCTATGCTGATGTTTAAACATAAGCCAGGAGTTTTCACAAACCAAGGACAAATTAATTGCAAAGCTCTGATAATCCATACAGGAGTCAAAAAGACACGTCAGTCTAGTAGGTCTGACTAATTAATGAATAGAGACAACTCATTGCTCTGTAAATTGTTGGAATTGTTTTGGTTCATGGTGGGTCTTCTCATACGCAGTCACGAAAGACATCTCAGAAGACTCATTAGACTTTTGGTCTACATGGAGGGAGTCAGCTGTAAAAAAGTAATAGAGTAACTCTTTAAGACAGTTTTGAGTAATTTTTTATGAATTTATCTTTTCTGCATGCAAAGCAATCCCAAACTCCTTCTGCTCATCCCACCTCTGTAGTCTATGGATGTGTTTCTCATGTGTAAATTGATCAGCCTGGGGATTTACTGGCAAACTAGTTCTTCCTCCCATTATTTGGAAGGTCAGTTTAAAATACTTTTGCATGAATTGAAGCAATTACATTAGCATGATGCAAGCCCTTAGCTCAGGTAGAAGGTAACTCTTATCAGCTGAAATGTGTTAAGTGCAGTCCTCCTTCTCTAATGCAAAAGGAAATGAATTAGCAGAAAGCACCATGTTGGATAACTGCTAGCTGAAAGGCAATGATTTTCATATGCTACCGCTGTCTTCTGACGGAAGGAACATAACCTCGGTGACGTGATATTGTTTCTGGTTTTGACTGGATGACTAAATCTTCGAATGGGTGAGTAATAAACAAAAGAATAACAAAGAGCAAGTTATGCTTTCCAGAATACATTTTAGATGAATAGCCATCGGTCAACATTTTGAAAGCTTCTCTATTTTGCAAATGCTTTCACATGTAAATAGTGGCAACTCAAATAATTTAAGTAAGAGATATCAGCGGGTGATACAATCTGCCCATGTCTACTTATGGAAAAATATCCCTGTATCTGAATTTATCAGCTCTGGGTTTGTAGGTGCTGCAAGCTCTGAGGTCTCAGCCACACAGCACAGGGTCTTACCCACTACATTCAATTCTAATCAAGCTTTCCCTGAAAGGTTATAGCAGGACTATATTGGGTTCAAAGACAAGTGATGCAAGTAACTGAGGCAGGCAAAAATCATAAGCAAAGAGACTGAAAGTTCTCCTACTTCATGTAGAATTTGTTTTGGGGCTTTTCCAAACTCAGCTATACTGAAAGAAGTGTGGTAGATATTAGAGGAGAACATTAGTGTCTTTCTGCCTGTATGTATGAAAATACATATACCTTGGCTTCAGGCTCCTATTCCTTCTACCTCTTCTCCCCTTGTAACAGTAAAGAAGCCAAAAATGCAGCTTCCATTTTGTTTTTATTTAGTGGGTTTCCCCTACAGGAACGGCACAGACTTTGACTTGGATACAATAATAATGTAGATACTTTATTTTTTTTTTACCTCTTTCCCTTTGGAGGAAGTTTCACAAGTAATTGTTTCTACCTCGCCTCAAAAGTTGCTGATGGTAGCGTTTTCAGAAGGGGGTGGGACAGCTATTTCTCTGTATAAATATCAATATCAACTCTAGAAAGACCTCACTACTCGCCATACAGCGGGTGATTTGTGTTATACCTTAACGTTTCTGGTAGCTTTCTCTAATGCGCTTTCACAGTGGAGCCATTTCAAGACACACACGGTGGTATATGTATATAAACATACACACAGTGATGTATATTTACTGCACGCCCAGAAAGACAACCCCGAAGCTCCCCCCTCCCCGCCCGGGGCACAGCCCCGTCCCGCCGGCAGGTGGCGGTGTGGGGCCGGGATGGGCGCCCCGCTCCGCCGGCCGAGGGCAGCCCCGCTCCCCCGCGGCACCCCGGGGGCGGCCCCGCCGGCGCCCGCTGTCTCCCAGCGCTCCGGGGGAAAGGGGGTCCCAGCGGAAAGGAAAAAAAGGGGTGGGGTGGGGGTGGAATTTCTCTCTTTTCCTTCCTTTCCCCCTTTGTAAACTCAGTGAAGTTCGGTCAACTGGCTCCGCGCTGCCGGCGGACAACCCCCTGTCGGGAGGCAACCCTCCACCCAAGGCAGCGCTCATCCCCCGGCCTCGGGTCCCGGGAGGACCCCGGCTGCCGGTGCCAGCCCGTTCCGCCGGGGGCCGGCCAGCTCCTCCGGGCGGCGGGAGCGGCTCCGTCCCTTCCCCACCCCCACCCCCCCCGCCATCAGGCAGCGCCGCCGGGGCGGCGGGCAGCGCAGGGCGCGGGTGCCGGTCCCGCTGCCGGGGCAGGAGCGGGGACTCCGCGTTCCCCAGCGGAGGTCTGGGAGGAGGATAAGCGGAGGGAGGATCCGCGAGGATCCAGGTAGATCCAGCTTTTACCGCTTACCAAAAGCCACCAGCAGCAGGACCTCCGCCTCCTCCCTCCCTCCTTTCCTCCCTCCCTCCTCCCCTAATTCCCTCCCTCCCCTGCCCCTCCGCGATGAGAGACGGGCCAAGTGGGTGCGCGCCAGCCAGCAGCGCTCTCTGCCAGGGGCAGGCGGATCGCTTGCATGTCGCAGGGTGACTGCTAGCAGCCCTGCGGGGAGGCTCCCCCGGCCGGGCCGGGCTGGGGGCTGGGAACTGGGGACTTGGGAGGCGTCGGCAGCGGCGGCGGCGGCGGGCGGGCAGCTGCCCCGGTGCCGGGGTGCCTGCCGGCGGGGCCGGCGGGATGCTGGCGGCGGGGGATGCGGAGCCGGCGGCGGACTAAGATGGGGGGCGGCCACTCCCACCGGGCGCCCGTCTTCGACGAAAACGAGGACGGTGAGTGCGGAGCTGTCCACGGTACCGCGCCCGCCGCTGCCCCGGCCGGGGGCTCTGCCCGCCTTCCCTCCCTCTCGTCCCTCCAGCTCCCTCCGGGGAACAATGTGCGACAGGTTTGGGCTGCCCGGGGTATAAGGAGGAGGGAAAGCCCACCTTTGTTTAGCCCTTCACACCGATCGCGTGGGGTGGGGTTTTTTTGGGGTTTTTTTCTTTTTTTTTGCTTTTCGCCGAGCTCATGCTGAGTCTGGCACACCGTCGCTTGGGGTTTAAGCACATGGCAGGTAACTTCATACCCGTGCTTATGAACGGGCATCGTTTTGGAGATGGATGCCCGCTTTTTTGTTTTCATTTGTAGTTGGCTTCTTTGCCCGCCTGCCCGTTTTAAATGGTGATGTCTCTCTCAGTCAGTACACTTCTTCCATCACCCTTACTTTCTGAAACTTCTTTTTTAGCTTGTTCTATTACTCCGAGGTTTTTCTCCCTGCCTAGATAATATATCATAAGAAAGTGTATCTTGTAAAGTTTTTGGAAGGCAATGGAAAAGTTTGCAGAAAACATGGTGTTTCTTCACCATTTATGCATTTCCATGTCATTTTCATATGTAGACAGTATTTAACCAGAATTATGTGACTGCATTTCAATTACAGTCATTTTGGCTGTTGAAGTAAAGCGAACACTGCACTCTTAGGAAGCAGATAGTTGTATATTATTACTAGAAGTATTTTTGATTAATTTAATGAAATTATTACTATTTTAGTAATTACTTATGGGATAGATGTTGTTGTCTGTCTGAACGATCAATGCTTAATTTTGAGTATATTCCTTTCCATGTAGTTCCCAATATATTTTATTAGGAGGTGATTGTGTCTCAATAGACTATCACATTGTTTTGTCTTTCTGAGGCTCATAACAGATCAAAAACATGTATGCTCCTCCCTATGTGTTCAGGACACATGGAGATACTTGTATTGTTTTGCTAATAGGGAGGAAATATATTAAATGCATGTAAAGTGCTTAAAAGGGTGAATACACATTTACTTGCATTTAAGACACAACTATCATTCCCTATTCCTTGACAAAGCTTGAAGAGGTATTTGATGAGGTTTGATTTACAAGACTCCATTGTTTGTGTGGAGAATGGGACAGATTGTTTACTATATGTGTATTGTGGTTCAGTAGCTGTGATTTTCTTGTATTGATATAAAATTTCAGTCATTTACCATAGGTCATGCTGTGTAAACAAGTGAGAAAGAACAGACCCTCCATCCCTCACACCTTCCCCCAAGGTAAAATCTTGATAGTGCACTATTAGTTTTATAAACCTTGAGGTATCTTACCAAGAAATACCCAGGACTGAAAGCATGGGGTTAATCTTGTCTAGACATCCGAAGGTAAAAAAATAGCCATGCTTTTGCCTTTGTAAGACTTTTGATTGGCCTCTCTTGACTTAGTAGTTTCTATGAATTATTACCACTATTTTTTTTTTCATGATACAAGGCTGTGATCAGTTTTTGAACAAAACAAAGTTCCATAGTAAACTACTGCAGAGAAGACTTCATGCCACTTAGTTCTTTTTCCCTTAGGAAAACATTTCTGTAGTGCAGCCATTATTAATACCTTATTAAAAAAAAAAAGCACATAAAGTATTTATGGATTTCTATTAGGTCATTATTTATTCTTTGCCTGGTTTCATTTTGTTTTGTTGGGTTTTTTCCCATTGTGTTGTTCCTAACATCATCTCCTTTTTTCCTCTTAAGATGTTATGCCTAGCACAACCGTCTAGCTCAGAAGAGTCCATTGCTTTTGAAACAATAACCTGTTTTCTATACTACTTACAGATTATTTTTCAGGATGGCATTTTTTCAAGTACCTAAATAAAATAGGAAGATATCTCCTCTTTGAAAATGTATCTTAAAAAGTTTAATCTAAAATCAAGCTGTATTTTATATTCCCACTAGTAGCTACAAGAGTCGCTGTTTTCCACAATATCGGACTCAATGTGAAATTTTAAAAAAAGGCAAAAGAGAAAGTATAACAAGAGAAAGTAGATTTGTTTCTTGAGATGGTATAATTTTGCTCAAGAATGACAATGCTCATCAATTTAAAGAGAACTGGAATAAATTAGTTGTGTATGAATATGTAGGCATAGTAGAAACTAAGCTATTTAGTGTATTGTGTGCGATGTTGCAGCTGCCTCTTAAAATGAGAAAAACTAGCAGAAAAAAGTATTGTCATTTTATGTTCGTACGTGTTAATGATGGATGTAGAATAAAACATGAATTTGGAAGAAGAGGTTTAAAACCATTTATTGCCACTTTGTAAATCGTATATAAAGTTACTTATTCAGTGTACCACTTAACAAAGGAATATACGGAAATAATATGTGAAGAGCACCCGGGTACTGCCTGACGAGCCTATAGAGTATCTGCTCTAGAGGTACAACTCACGCTTTCTGCCTAATGAGAGTAAGTGTTGATCCATTGAGTAGTTCTAAACATTATAAGTTGTATGTAGACTCCCCACCATGCTTAGGCTAATAAAAAAGGGTCCAGCCAGAAGGCTGGACCGCATGCTGTAAATCCCCAGTTATCACAGACAGCATAACACATCATGATCGTACACTGATCTTTTTAAAGGCCATAATACTCACCATTTTTAAACTAGCTATATTTTTTCTCTGTGTTCTATTTTTGTTAGAAGGATCTTCCAGAACTTCACTCTTTGAATCGTTAGAAACATCTGTTTTCCTGATGAAATGATTCTTAACCTATTTATAAGTTTTATGTATATTTCAACTTTTTTGTTAAACAGCTCCCCATCCTCCGTGGTTACTCCACTGCATTGAGAGACAGAAAAAATGTCCATTCTCACTCTTTGTTTTGTAAGAAAACCTGTTGCAGTTTTCTCTTATTTCCACAGTTTTTTCATCCCCATGACCCACACCTGCATGCATTTGAGCTTGTCTTGGTTGCACACATATAACCCAAATTATACACAGAATTCCAGGTGAGTTTTCACCAGGACCTGGTGCTGGAAACAATACTTCCCGATGTCTACTGGAAATAACTTTCCCGGTACAGCCTATAACTACATATGCCATTTTCATGGAAGTATCATGTGGACAGTTCAGTCACCCTGTGATCAGTTAGCCCACTAGTGCCCTGTTCAGTAATTTCCACTGATAAGCTCCAATCTACAGCAGAAAGTTTTGATGTTCCTGTGTACATGACCTTGCATTTTGCATGACTGAATTTTGGCCCATTTCTATTATTCATATTCTCAAAGACGATCACCTGCTTTTTCCCTTGTGGTGCTCTGATTCTCCATTACTTTACCAATGTTTTGTGTTATCACCACTCTCACCAGCTCCATGCCAATTATCAAGTCCACTGAATATTTTGTGTAAATATTCAGCTGGATCATTTCCAGACTTCAACTTCTTTGCTGTTAACCCCCGTCAGCCTCATAATTCCCCTTTCAAAATAACATTTTTTCCTGTGTTACCCACCTTGCATTTTGCCAGTTAATTCTCACCCTGTTCAGCTTTGCTTATACTTTCTTATATATCACTTCACTGAAACTGAGAAAAATGAAATCTAAGCCAACTCTACCATCTACGAAATAAGTTTCTCACCAAGGAAAAGTATCTGGTTACTCTTGCACAAACAACTTCTGGTAAACCCACGCTGTATTGATCTATTTTTTTTTTTCTTAGCCTAGGTTAAAGCACAACAGCAGCTATGAAAATCCAGTGAACAGAGTCCTTTGTTTGCCTAGAGCTTATATTCTGGCTGAAGAAGTCCAATGTTATTGCTGTATAGGTTGGATAGACAACTATGTCTGGTGTAGCGGCATCGCTACCTCTAATCAAAGCTAGACACTGTAATGGCGTGAAACGATAACATTTTTTCAGACATACAGAAAGTGTTTTCAAGCTAGATACTACACTAATTCTGTAGTCAGTTCAGCACTCGGGTAAAAGGAAAACAGTTTCATGTTGGTTAATACTGCTGACGCAAAGGAATGTTGACTCTCTCTACCTCGAATGTTTCCTATTCTCGTAACAATTATCCTCTCCTGAATATGTGTGTCCAGTACTAATATCAGGAGAGCAAAGAGTACATCTTTTCTCATGTTTGGCTCTTCAGGCACAGCAATAAGTCCACAAGAATGGCAATAGAAGGGCAAGAGGAATATTCACCATTGGTAAATGTTATTTGCAAATTCTCAGTAAATATCATAAGTAACAAATATATTAGCAATAGTCTGGTGACTGTAAAGAGTGTCTTTCATGCTGGATTTGCTTGACTGTACTCTGTTAAAACTTCAGTTATATTTAACAGGTGAAAGTGAAATAGTAGAAAAGAGTCACTAGAAAAGAGCTGACTCAGGAGAGATATTATTACTACCAAATAGTAATAACATATTTGCCTATATTGTGGCGGAAGGTACAGAGGAAAGGAAAAGAAACAAAAGTGTCAGAGGCTAGAAGCTGGTCCAGTGAACTGATATGGCAGTTTTATGGCAGATTATTTGGGCCTTAAAAATTCAGTTTTGCTACAATTACTTTTAGAAACAAGTGCACTGAACTTTTTAAGAGCTTGTTTTTATTTTTATAGTCTGTGACTTTACATTTAAAGCAAATATGTATTTCCAAAGAACATTTCACTGAGCATTTTGAAGCTATAGAGCTTGAATGCTTCTCTGCAGAGGACAGCGTGACATGCTGTGCCTCAGTCTTGTATGAGGGAAATGAGGCATAGCAACATGCCTTGGCTTATTTCTACATGGCCAGTCCCTGATTCACTGTAGTGCTTATGGATCTACTTAACTTCAAGCAAGTGCTGAATCCCACTGCTTTGCCTGAGTCATAACGCTTCATTCTGCTGTAGTGTCATAACTACAGAATTCAATGGAAATCTTATGTACTAGAGAATATAGCATCCATCCTCCGGAGTTAAACTTTAAATTCTAAGCTGTAATTTAAATTGATTTCTACCTCTCCTCTACCTCTTTTCATTTAAGTCTTCAGCTTAAATGAAGAACTTTAAGTTGCTGGTGAGTTGCAGAAAAAGTCATTATTAAATGACAAGCTGCTGAAAAGATGATGTTGTACTACCAGCATAAAAAATAGATACAGATCCTAACAAAAATGCCTGCGATTAATATGGATTCAGGTAGCTAAATTCAGCTAAATGGCTGAGTTTATATAAAGCGCAGTGAAGTGCTGAAGATCTATAAAAGCGACAGAGGGAAAAATGACACACAAGGGTTTCACTTGGACCCGATTTAAAGCAACGGTTAAATGTCAAAATGAGTCAGAATCAAAATAGAGTATGCAGTGTCCAGTGATTGTCAGTGATATGATAGTGCTCATCAGTCTGCCGTCGCAAAGCTGTTACGGATAATGTCTGAGGCAGTCACACAACAACTACAAAGAACTCGAATCACGAGCCTAATAACATACTCTTTTCAAACTAATTGTTTCATAAAATATAGCCCTACAGAACAGTTAAATAAAGGGCTTAGATTCTAAATGCCTTTTGTTGGTGAAAGTAACAAATGTAGGGTGGGATTAGTATTTCTGCTGGATATTTGGTTTGTTCATGCAGTTTCTATGGTGGGTTACGTAGCATTTTACTTTTTCCTTCTCAAAGATGAATATTTCAATTCCCTTGTAGAATTGGATTGGGTAGGAATACCATATTGTGACTTAAAAATGCTCTAAGGCATTTCTGTGTAAAAAAAAAATGGATAAAACATGGCTGGTGAAGGCATTATTTTATGCTGGATGTCAAGATCTTAGAAAAATAAGATCCAGATAATTGGATATTTATTTTTTTGTTGTATGACCATGTTGAATTATATACAATTTATTTTCCATTTATTGAACTTTAGACATGAAGTCATCATTACGTGTAGTGTAATATGTTTCAGAAACCCGATGCTGGTGTCTGTACACAGAACAAAATAGTGATCAGTGTCCAGCTTGCAGTTACAGCATAGTATGAGACAGTAGGAGAATATAGACAGAAAGGAGAATACAGACGAAAAATGTGATAATTTCAGGCAGTCACAGAGGTACCAACTGCCAAACTGTTGTCAAGAATTTGCATGGTCTGTGGCAAAGGAGGTTCAGAAGGAATATCATGGCATTGCAACCACCATCAACCATTATCTTCCTGACTCAGTCTTCTTACAGCTTTGCTACAGTGTATACAAATAATGTGGACTTCTTCGACCACTAAGTGATAATTATAGGTGAAGTTTAATACCAGAACACAGATTTCCCTTTTCTACAGGGAACTCTGAAGAAAAGCAGGATGAATCTGGCACTTCAATCTTAGTTTCTTGCTCCTTAAAATGAGCTGCATCTCTTTTCCCTCATTTGACTGTCCCAAAAATGTTGTGCAATGTCTGATTTACCTCACACTGTCAGGATTAGAACCAAGACTCTTTCTAGGGACAGCTAAAGTATTTACCAATTGTATTTTACTTTACCATCATCCAGATTCAACAAAATCTTTGCCAGCAATGCCTTAGAGATGGACCAGATGAATTTTCAAGACAATTTCTAAACATATTTTCTACAATTCCAGGATTTAATTTTCTGCTTTGGTGGAAACACCCTTGTCAGGACCTCTGTCTTAAACAAAGTCTTCATGTTAGTCTTTGCTGCTGCTTTTGTAGCCTTCCAGAATATATGCAAGTGGTTGGCATGACACCTGCCTCTAAAAGTGTTAAGGAATTTCTTGGTGGCTTTTTATCTAGGAAGTGTATGTGCTCAGGAGATGTAACATTTTACCCATGTTGCTATGTGTCTTATGTCATGTGCCTGGATGTCCAGATAGGCTTTTTTGGGGTAACTAAGTATAAATAATTCAAAGCTAACCAAGAATCAAACAAGATAAGCTTAGAGACTCCTATCCAAGATCAGGGAAAACTTCGAATGTGAAATAAACTGTGAGAAAACAAGATCACTGTCTAAATCGCAACACCATACCATTGCTTTTGCAATCGCTCCTTTAAAAATTCATATATAGTCTCCTACCCCTGCCCACAGATGCTTCTTGCAGTGAAAAGGCAAGGCTGTGCTCCTTCAGCTGTGCTGCTGTCGTTTTCTGTGCCAAAAGAGTAGGCTCCCAGTAGGGAGCTGGGTTCTGCAGGACTGTGGAAGCTGAATGGTGGAAGAAGCAGCACACTGAAAAGTAAATGCTTAGTTTTCCCATGGACAAATGGTGTTCAAATGTACAAAGATATTAAACTGACTCTACTCCTCAATATTGGCTTCACTTCCAGTAGAGTTCAAAAGATCAGTCTTTCACTTCTGCCTGGGAGATCATAAGGGTGGTTGCACTCTGACACCTTCCCATAGAACAAGGGCGAACAGGTATATCTCCTCACATTGGGCTCCCATGTGACATCCACTGGGTCATTGGTAGCATCTGGCATGAAAGTGAAAGCATTCCTTGATGTGGATGTGTGGATATGGGTTACAAAGCCAGCAGTAATGTGGGAATTCAGGGTTTTTGTGAACCTTGAGCACTGTGCTGTCCAGTGAATGGAGGAAGTTCAGCCTGGAATGAAATGTTGCATCTGGCTGAATTAGAAAATGTCTGAGAAAATCTTTGGAAGAAAAAATAGTAAGGAATTATGATCTTGCCCATAGATGCTGAAATGAAGTAGGTCCTGTCCTACCAGAACTGTCTTTGCACAGTCTCTTCTGAACATGGGCATAAGGACGAAGAAGGCAGGGTTTTTGCTGGCCAAGCACAAGACGCTTTTTTCTAGCTTCCTCATTAAACAGCAAGGCTGGGAAAGCAGAAGCAGAAACCTTCCTGATTCTAAAACTAGTGGGCAGTGACACCTGGGTCCAAGCACTGAAGGGTAGAAAAGAGGAAAATTTTGTTCAGTTCATTGTGGAGGTTTCACAGTATTTTGACTTAGCTGAAGTGAGCTGACTCTGAGATGGTGGGAAAGGTGTGAAAGAGAAAAGGTTGCTACTGATATCAATCAATACAAAGCAAAAATTTCTGAGAGGATATTCAAAGGAAAAGGACAACTTCAGGTTCAGCCTGGTAGCGGAGCTCCACAGTATCCTGTCATGGTAAAACATGTGAGGGGAGGGGACAAAAAGTAGTGGACTTATCCACCAAACTTGGCAGGAGGGGCAAGGATTTCCTGGAGGGTAAGAGCAGCAGAAGTAAGCAGTGTACACATCAGGAGGCCTGATCTATCTTGAGCACAGTTCTGCTTAATTCCATGAACTAGTTAAATCAATTACCTTAAATTATATTACTTCCTGCCTGATGTAAGCCTATGTTGAGCTGTTGCTGAATTTGCTGTTGTAGTTGTGAACAGTGTATACATGTGTATATGTAAGCTTCCCTGCAACAGGCAAAAGTAAAGATTATTATTCTGTAAAGATCAAAAACTTGTGCTAGCAATAGACGTTGTTTTCTTAACTAAATCATATTCTGAGTTTCCTTGGACTCAGTCACAATTTGGCATGATCAACAAATACAGAGTGCTTGCAAAAACAGACAGTTGTCTTGATTTTTTTCTCCTTTGGTTAAAGAAGAACAAAGCTGTTTTCCTTTCTGGGATTCAGTCTTTAACACATTAACTGTTTTGAATTATAACACTGCCTTTTATTTGTCTGTGTTTGATCCCAGGAAACTACTTCCCTTATCAGAAATGCCTGTTCATATCACACAGTATCTGCAGATGAGCACCAATGGGACACAAGATGCCTACACCTTCTCAGTACAAGAAAAAATTGAGTGTTAATACATTTATCAGGACCTAGAACTGATTTTCTTAATACAGTATTTCATGGAACACCCTTTGACTTCATTTTAAACTGTTAGAAATGAACATTATACTGTATAAATTATAGATCGTGTATACAGTACAACATTGTACTGTACACTTCAAGTTCATACTCTTCAAGATCATGTAGTAGGTAGGATTTTATTGTACTTCCTTTATGCAATGGGTTGGTTTTTTTTGATTGATACTAGTACTATACCTTTATAAAACACAAATTTCTGGAGAGAAGAGGAAAGAATGAAGGCATCTGTTGCTTTCCTGGTGAGTACTACCAGGTTTTCCCTTTCAGACTCCTCACTTACTAGAATCTGACAAATATAGCGAAAGTGCAGCATGTGACTGTTTTCAGGTTGTCCTCAGGAAAATCTTAGTGTTATATATTGGCCTATTCCCTTAGGCAGTCAGCATTCACCTGAAGTGTCCGGCAACAAGGGACTCTAAGAGTAGGGGTGTGCTTTTGTGTCACAGAAACGAGGGCTTTCTTCCTTTTGTTCCCAAATAAGTAATTTTCCACCCCAATAACCAGAAGACTTGTTTACCCTGTAATCATCTCTCACCTGATCAGTTTGGCCTCATCTTCAGCTTCCTTAATTTCCACCTTGACTCTTATCAACTTGTGTATTTTCATAACTAAATGAAACAGTCTGAACAGACAGGTTAGGATTTGTAAGGCAATTGGACAGTTTTGTTTTTAACTACTGGAAATATGAACTCTGTAAAAAACATACATAAAAATCTGACGTCTCTTCTTAAATCACCGCCTCAGTTCTAGAGGATGTCAACTTTCTGTATTTTCCAATCTGGCGTTCTTCGTCTGCCAGGAAACCTGGCAGTATACAACCAAGGAAAGCTTACTGGAGATTTGGCCCTTAGGGACGTGGTTTAGTGGTGGACTTCGCAGTTTAGGTTTATGGTTGGACTCAATGATCTTTTCCAACCTAAATAATTCTATGATTCTATGATTTCAGTTTATTTCACTTACATTCAGTCCATCAGCATTCTTTTTTCAGTTTTGCATATGAATAGTTTCTGCTATAACTAATGGAAGATTCTTTCTGTCTATAGTAATTTTTTCTCCTACACACCTTTTCTATGATTGCTGTCACATGTCTTGACACAGACTATAAAATTCTGTAATACTCTTGTACTTAGAAATGTTGTACACTATTTTCTGAGATGGTAATTAACTGCAATACAGACACATAAGTTACTTTCATACATTCCATAATTAAGACAAAGGCATTCTCCTTTTGAATTGAAGGAACCTTTGTTAGAAAGCATTAATAGAGTTGGTGGTAGCCAACAGGTTTTTAAGGCTTTAATGATAACTAAACATAGTTGATAAACCTGAAATTTATTTCCAAAATTTTTTATCCCCATAAATATTTTTTTCATAATATCATATCGTAATGTAAAAGCCTGTATTTTATATTTTATTAATCCTTTTCTACTTTTTTCTGGTTTGAAAATATTTGGTTTGGATCTATTAACCAAATATACCCTACAGTTTGTTTATCTGACTCAAACTGAAACGTATTAAATCTGGCAGTATTTTCTTGATTTTGAGTTTATTTCCACATTCTCTCTCATTTTCTCTCTTTCTTTCCTTTTTTGTTTTTGTGTGTAAAAAAAATTATTTCAATTCCAGTTCTTGGAAGTTTGGAAACTTGGAGGCAATATGCTGCAAAGGACAAAAACCATTTTCCTTCTTTTTCCTACTTTTGCAGTGATAAGGAAACACCTGCTGTTCCTTATTTAAGATCTAAAAATGCAAACTGAGTTAATCCTTCTAGTAATTATTGTTTCCTTTTGATATTGTTCTGCCTTCCTTGCTGAGCTATGAAAACAGTTCTTAGCCACCCTGTTAAAACAGAGTTGCAATATAATCACAAAATGTCCATTAGCCTCCTGAGTGTCCTTCATATCTTTCTGAAACTATCCTCCGCTTCCCCCTGGATTGTTTTCACATTAGGTTATGAATATTGTTTTTATGCCTTTTGGGGTTAGGTTTAGATAAATCTTTGTCCACGCCGCAAAGCCTGCAAATTCTTTTGGGCCACTACCACATCTTAGGCACTGTGATCTGCTACACAGAGTTTGCAGTCAAAGAACAAATGCTAATCAAAAGATCCTTTCTGAGAAGTAGGAAAAAGTTATTATTTTAAGTCCAGCTTCACCTTTGACTGTTTTAGCCTAAGAAAACCACAGAGACAGCTACACACTCCTATGTGCAGGGCATTGCTATGAAGCAAGGGTAGCCTTTGCTGAGATTGGTTTGGATATAACGGGAGGAACAGACTAGCTAGAAGTCTTTTGCAGCTTGATGAGATTCCTCTGTGCCCAGCCTTGGCATGTGATTTTTCAGCAACAGTATGCCGATTACATCATTATTTCCTATGTTTTTCCAGCCCAGTGATATGTCTTTGAGGACTTTTGCTTAAGTTTTTAACCTAAAGTGTCAAACAAGATTGTTTTACGGTGCAAATAATAATAGCAGATAAAAGTACCTTGGAAAGAGAAATACATTTTTAGTGTGAAATTGTCCACAAAAATCTCAGCGTTGAAAGACTAAGTGCTCTCAGGTTTTGCTGGAAAAGTGGAGAGAACTCTTCCCGGCGATCCAAACTTTCAGCAGGGCAATCCTTGTTCTTTTGGAGTTAGGGAGCTCTCTGCTGATGAAGGGGAGAACGAGAGCAGCGAGAGAATGGCTGCTCCGGCAGTTGTAAATGTTGGCTGTGGACGGCAGGACGTGCCAGTGGAGCTTGTCTGGTGGCTAGGCAAATTCTAGCTGTTGCTAGGATAGCATCTTCTCTCTGAATGGCTTTTCACAAGGCTTTTCTGAGGGTGAGGAGAGGTTATGCCTGCTGTTTAGAAAAGATTAAGTAATATTTGGCAGTGAGGAGATACCATGCTTTCAGCGGTTTCAAGCACTTATGCTGAGTGCTGCCCTGACTTCAGACCTTTGGTTCTCCTAAGTCAGGAGCCATCAGTCTATCTCACAGGTGTCAGAGAGAGCACAGGAGCAGATTTTAAATGCATTAATAGAAAGTGACCCTTTCATTGTAGTTGCTGTACCTTACAGAGAAAAGATACTGCTTGTGGCGTTCAGTTTTCCCATTGTTTCTAGTGAGATGTAGAGAATTCTGAATGTTTCCCTGGGCATACAAATGGTAATGAGTAACTACAGGATCAGCTCTGAGCCTCCTAATCGTCCTCTGAGAGGTAGATCATATACATCTTTTGATCCACAGACATACGTGGATCAATGACATCCTGATGTTTCAAGTGATGGGATATCCTAGATGTTGCAAAAACCTTCCTGCAGTGCTAAGTTCTAATTTGGAAAAGAAAAATACAGCCCAGCAGACCACCCGGGAAAGACTGCTGGCTACTGTCATATGCAATATGTTTCCTTTAGTCTTTAGTGATATCAAGCTGATTTCCAGTCCTTTTTCTACCTGTATTTGCTGATTAACACAACAAAAAAAAAAAAAAAAAGAGAAAAAAGGGATAGACCTGGTGGTGGGAAATAAACATTTTTTTTGCTATTTTGAAGTTTTCCATTCTGTACTGTGAAGAAAGCAAAGCTGCTCAATATTCTTTTCATAAACAGTCAGAGGAAGCTCTGATCTACCAATTTACCATTTCATCCTACTTAAGAAAATATAATATAGAAACATATATTTTTAGAGAATATTCCTCTCTCTTTCTTTCTCTATATATACACAGATATTTTTATACGTACTTTACTCTCGTCAAAACAAACCCAGTGTATGTGGTAGGGAACTCTAGAACTGAGTCACCAATGTTCATTATTTTCATCTACCATCTATAATTAAACCTATTTGAGATTCTATTTCTGTGATTATACAGAATTGGTATAAGCACATTTAATACCACCAAATGTTTCAGGCATTAAGACGAACAAACCTTCTGCTACATTGAGCAATTTTATCCTCTGCAGTTCACTATTTGTTTGTGCTTTGCAGCTAATAACTTCTGTTGTTAAAATTAGAAGTTATGTTCTTTCCATTAATATCTGTCAGCTACGCACCCTCTACATCAAATGAATTCTTTTACTTATTCCTGTTGTGTGGTGATATAAGGTAAATCTTTCTAATTTAAGTTGTAGCTTAGAGAGTCTACTGACCTTCTGCTGCTAATGCCAACCCCCAGTCGTAGCCTGGGAACTGTGGCTGGTCTGAAGTCCTCCTCCTCCCCTCAGTCACCCCTATGTCATCTGATGTGAAAGCCTAGGAATGGAGATGAGGTGGATTTGGTTTGTCTTGTGAGTGCATCTATGTTTGCTTTGCTTTAAATCTTTTGTGTTTCACTCCTAATCTTAGCGGTGGACGTATAAGACAAAGGCCCTGATTTCCTTATTTGTATTTACTGTTTTCAGCAATGGTCCTATCAGCTTTGGTGTAATTGCTTGTGGTGTGTAAATAAGCATACTTTTATTTGGCTGAAACTCTCTTTACTTCGTCACTGGGAGGGTTTCCCAGAGGTAAGTAGTGTAATGATCAGAGAATAACTTCTAAGCACCAAGTAAAAAAAAAATTCTGCAGTTGAATGTATTCTGGCCATTGTACGTACACCAGTCAATCCATCTTTTTCAGTCTCAGTACCAAAACTACGAATTCCATCATTAAATATTTATCTGTAAACCTTGAGATGAAGAAATGCGTTGCACTGAAATTCTGCAAGTCCTTTATGAAATATATCTGTTACTATCAGGTTTTTTTCTACCCTTTCTATGCACCCTGAAGGAAAACAGTCACAAAAAGTGAAGTATCAAAATAGAAAGGTGTTTTAATGTTAACTAATAACTCAGGGTATTGCTTCGACTGAAGCTGGGAAAAATCAGTCATGTTGGGTCAACAAAAGTTTGGTCTTGAATATGTAGGTAAAAAACACTTTGGGAAACCTTCTTTTACTCCAAAATGGCAGACGAAATGAAGTCATTCTTATGAAATCAAATTATTCACACAGTGAAATAGTAAGAATTCTAGCTAGAATCAAAAACCAGCCCCTTTTTGGCTCCAGATAACTAAAAAAATCAGAACTGTAAAGCTCGGTTCAGGTCAGTCCCTCTGGAATCTCAGACGTTTGGATTTGAGGCTCCATCCCTGAAATTGACTTTTTTTTTTTTTTTTTGTTAGAATTATAACTTAGTTTTAAAAATTTATGAGACATATGAGTAAGATGCAACTTGAGTGCTGAAGTACATAGTGAAAGTCATTTAATTGCGGAGGATGGATAACTATGGGTGGGCTAATGGATGAAGTTAATGGACGAGGTCAGCTCTCTTAAAAGTTATTTCTTTTATTTAAACAGTCAATGGAAGCCTGGCTAGTGTAAGAGGCATCTAGCTTCTGCTGGACTCTGAGGTGCTTCTTTGTGGCCAGGCAGTAACGGAATATTTAAAATTTTCTTTAACTTCTGTACTGGAGTGCTGGCACTTACATGTACTCCCTATATGTGCTGCTAATTTAACTAAGCACTGCCTTTTTCTGAAATGAAAGGCAGCTTTTCCTGTTTCAGTCCCCGTTCTACCCTCAGCTGCTGCTGGGCAACCTTACCTCCTGCAGTTGGATCCCACTGCTGTAAAACCATGGCCCAGGCTGCAGCTCTGGAAATGCCGCTGTGCAGCGGGAGCGGGCAGGGTGCAGGTGCCCTGTCCCCAGGCCAGGCGAGCAGAGCACGGCAGTGACAGTAAGTGGGGTCAGCCAAGAGCCCAGAGGGTCATTGAGGTGCACGGCCAGGCACAGGCGTACCTGCAATCTAGCTGCGGTGAGGAATGAGCTGACGTGCAGCTTGGAAGAGCCATGAGGAGCCTTGTGGGGACATGCCATGGCTTTGCTGAGCTCCACTTCATGGCTCTTGCTTGTTTCATAGTGGCCTGATCCAGGCCTGAGCTGCAGTGGGGCTACTGAGGCCATGGGCAGCATGGTGGTGGTGGTGGGGAGGGGAAGATGGTCATGGCCAGCAAGGCCAGTTAGTGCCCTCAGAGCACTGAGAGATATAGGTTGTTTTTCACATTGATATTTGTAAGTTTTTTGATGAAGAAGAGCCATGAGACACAAATGCCTGGACATCTTCAGAAATGTTCTTCAAATGCTTTTGAAACTTGTTGGGATTTTGATACTATTTTCAAATCCCAAAGGATGAACCAGACCTGGACAGCCACATTTATAACCTGCAGGTTTGCTTGTTTCTTTTGAAAGGTTTTTCCTGGGGGAACATCACTGCTATCAAACTGATGAGCTTTAATCTTACAATGGCAAATGAAAAACAAGCCTACAGCTCTGCACTTCAGGCACACTTCTGCTGCAAGTTAGAACTGGCATCATTCATTTGAAGCCCATGGGGTTGGTTAGATTTAAAAACACAAAATGGGAGGCAACCCCAATTGAACTGTGAATCTTTCTGACCCTTTAGTATCCTTATTTGCCCCCAGTAGTTCATTTGTAGTTGTGGTTAAAATTAGAAGAGAGAATTCTTCCAGATCGAATTTTGGAGACAGACTCCTCATCTCTTGGGATCTGAATTTAGGAAAAAAAAAAGGAGAACAGCTCATACTTTCTCTAGGTATTCACATGGCTCCCTAACCTCCCATTAACATAGCACCCAGACTCATTTTCTGAAACCTGCAAGAACTGTGTTCTAGGAGCCACTGCCCAAAGGAGCCTAAAGGAAAGAGGTTTCTTAGCTTCCCCCTGGCATGTTTGGCATTCTAGAGGCCTCCACATGGATAAGATTGACTGATGCCTCACGGAGGATTTTGTTGGTAACTTCATTTAAAGAATTTTCCTTCACCTGGGGATCACTCTGGTAAATTTTATTGTAGGAGAAAACAGTTTGGTCTGCTGAAATTTGACATTTTATTCCCATAGCAACTTCCGTCAGAGAGCCTTCCAGTTCAGTTATTAATGAGGTTATTCTCATAGTAACTCTGAGGGAGGTGAATATTCCCACTTTCGAGCTGAAAAAGATGCTTCATAGTCTATTATGTGTTTCCTGATCTCACAGGGAAGTCTATTACAGTTAAAGTGGAATTTAGACTTTTTGTATTTTAGCAATACATTTTCTCAAGGAGTATCTTTTCTGTTACCCATACCTGTCAACCTGTTTCTTCTTGCAATAGATTTCAGAGATTCTTTTTGTCAGCTCATTTGTAAGTAAGCAACACAGTCAATCAGAAACTCTCTTTTCTCAACAAAAGTGAGCTATGTTTTATCACTTACGAAAGGTCTTAAAGACCTTTTTACATTTGGGCAGGTCCTGCAACTTTTCTCCTTAGTTTCAATGTCAAGTTTACCCTTCGAAAAAGCTATGAACAGCATGGAGACTCACAAAGGCTTCTCTGCTATTCACTGGCTGTGATAAGGGCTAGTACAGCAATTCAATTGTTCCTTGACGTCTTTTGATGTTTCCAGTGTTGCTACAAACTTAATAGCTTTTCTGAATCAAATCTGTGTCCTGTTGCAAAACAAAACTGTTTTCATAGCAACAAAAAGGGATCTTTAATGAAAACTTTCCCTGATCTTAAAAAAAAAAAAGAAATTCGCTGACTTGTGAGTTACAACAGTAAAACTTTATAAATTACTGCTTTATAATAGGATACATGGATGAGTGATTAAGATGATATCAGAAGTTCCAATTACTTTCCACTAAAACAACTTAGTCTATGCAAAAGAAACCTTTCTACTAGAAAATATGTTACCTGAATGCTATATGCTAACAGAATGTAGATACAGCTAAATCAGTTGCAAAGACCATCTGTTATGGTAAACTAACCTATGGTTATGCTGAAGATTTGACACTGTCTAAATAAATCGTAGTCATTTTCGTGGGACAATGAGCTCAAGGCTATGGACTTAAGTCGGTTGCGTTATTATCCAATGCACCAAACCTTGTAATAACCTAGTAATTGCAGTTCTTTATGTCACATAGCTTCAGTGCCAGCCTAACCAGAGAGAGAATTGTGTGTTTTCATGTGGCCAGTCACAATGAATCCTGTGCACAAGAGGTGAACGTCTCTACAGCACTAATGTGTAACTGTTTCCAACTACCACCAAACCCTTTCTGGCCTTTAGGCTTGTGTGGCTACCCAGGCTCTGGCCATTGACAGACACCAATGATAGCGATTTAGCAAAGGTGAGAATTCTTATAACATTTCAGTCCGTCCAGAGGAACATCTGACTTCTGATGATATTTTTCATAGCACTGAGTTATACACCAATATGTAAAATCCCTGATCAGTGGTTACAGCCTTTTCACAACAACCTGTGGCTATTTGCTGCTTGCTGAAAAATAGTGGTAGATTTAGCAATGAGAATTCCTTTCACTTTTCTGCTAAACCTAAAAGTGAACGCCCCTGTGTTTGAGGTCCAGTTATCTATTTAGCTTAATGTATGGGTGATTAACCAGTCACCATAACAGAATACTAATGAGATGCTGAGAAGGGCTGCTTTAAAATAATGCTGCTGAAGGATTACACTAAACTAACTCACACAAATCAAGACCATCTATGCTGATGGCCCATCATCAGCACACAAGTTCTTGCTGTCAGTCTGTGGTACCACATTACTATTTGCAGACTGATCAGATCAGTGCCTACCACCATGGGCATGGAAGTAACTTTAGAAGAATGTCTTGTTTGTGGTTCCCCTGCAAGGGATCAGCTCTGCGCTGTTCTCTCTTCTTAGTCACAGTCTGAGTCTCTTCTCCCCTTTGAGTTTGCACTATGCTGTAGTTCTACCCCTTTCTGAACTTGGTGATGCCTTTTGGTTTAGATGATATCCTGGGGCAGGAATTATTATAAATTACCTTGCCTTTTTGCAGTATCAGCCTCCATTCATGCTTGCCACTATTGTATTTTGTCTCTTTTTCCTTTTAAACTGTCTCAGCTACTCCTATTTTAAATCTTAGTTACCTGTCAAGGGAGCTTCACCTTGGATATTCCTTGTAACATTAGTCATCATCAGGATTTCTGAAGACCTTGCATTATCCCAAAAAAGACAAGTAAAACATACCATCCTCTGTACTAATTCTTGCAACTCACATCATCAATGGTGACACTAGTCATTCTTTCCTGTTTTATACCGCACCCATGCCCATGAGGATATGCTATCAACTTGGGCTTGATCCCTACTAGATTGTCCAGCTGACTTTTTTCAATGATAAAACACATTTCATGTTCCTTGTATTTTTTTGCCTAGCTCTGCCAGCACTATTTCACTTTTTTTTTTATTTATTAATAAGGAACAATTTTAAATTCATTAGTTTAAATGATTAACTTTGCCTTCAAATAATAGCTGTTGTAGTTTAGATTGTATTAGCTTAAATCTTTCTGGCATAGGATGTTTATTATTATTCCTACTTATTTTCAGAAGGCTGATTGGTTGCCTTCCTGGGATTGCCATCTAAGTGAAAAAACCTGCTTAGCAGATTGTTTTAAATCTGTCTTCACCTTCATCGCCTGTGCTCACTTATCCATGAGGAGAAAATGCAAATATTAGAGTCAGTATATTTTAATGGGAGAGGTATCAGAGTTTGATCTCTACTTTCATATAAAACCATTTCTGTAAAAGTAAAATACATATACTCTGCACTAAAATGTACTGTAACTCCCCTATGAAGGTGACTGTCTCATTCTACTGCCCTTGAAACTAGACTTCTAATAAAACTAGCCTTGTAGCTTATCATAAGATGTCATGATTAGCTTAATCCAGTCTAAACGTCCATACTGCCACCAAAAGGGATGCTCCTGCTCTCCTTCCTGTTCTTGCTGTCTGCAATGTGCCAGAGATGGTGTACATGTGATTGCCTCATTTTCTTGTCAGGTTTTCAAAGAGCAAGTCTTTTACCTCAATGATCATGTACTCTTGTCATTGCATCACATGACAACGATCATAAAGAAGGGCTAAAACACAGTGTTGGTGAGGTGGTCTTAGAGAGAAGTCTGTTTTGTGTCTAAGCTCTAAAGCATATAAGTTATGCTCCTGAGGTGGGGAAATATCAGTATTTTCTACTTCCTCTCATTATTAGGCTGCCTGAAAATAGAAATCTTTCATGTGAAAAGCTAAAAGCAAAATAAAATGTAATATTTCTTGAAACATTCTGATTCCTGCAAAAAAAAACCTAGTCAGAAATGCACACACACTCCACATGGACAGATAGACAACAATAATAGCAAACCAAAAATCATCATGAATCAATACTGAGAAATTTTTCATTTCGGCTGAGATAAGTGAAGACCTTTTGATTATGTAATTCTTTCACTTCCTTCTTCAGTGGAAAAGAGGTAAAATGGAAAGCAAACAGACAAGAAAGACCCCAAATCTAGATAATTTTCTGTTTGCTTTCACTGGAGTTGAAATCAAATTCTTAATGAAAATCTTTCATATTGCTTTGTATCCTTCAGATTGTCATTATTTATTTAAAACAATAATTTTTTTTCCTCTCATCTCTTCCTATATTTGATTAAGCAAAAACTTGCTTTTCAGTTACTCTCTTTTTTCTGGCTACCTCAGAGTGTCTCTGTATGCCTCTGAAGCAGAGTAACCTGTCTGAAGATCACACAGGCAGCTCACCAAACTCCCCCATTATGAAATTTTATGGTTAAATTTTGGACTAGTTTTAAAGAGGCATAAAGCCAAGAAAATTGTCTTTATTTTTTAATCTAATGCCACAAGAAAGACTGTGTATACACAGTCACAAGAGCTCTTCTGATCAGTACAATTAAGCTGTGCCAGTAAACACCTATTCATGCTCAGTCCTTCAAAGGAATAGCTAATTTCATCAAATCAATGTTAAAATTCTCGTAGAGCAAAGCAACAGCCAAACATTCCCACACCTTCCACAGAGCAATAAACTTTTTTTTTTCCCCGGGATAACAATCAGTTAGGTCAATCCCTGGAGCTTCTGGTGAAGCCCTTACTAAGGCTACCACAGGGCAACCTTTCAGTAGACTTCTGGCAAAAAAGAATGACAGTGTTCTTAGATCAAAAATCTTACGGCAGTTTACAGCTGTAGGACTTCTTGTGCTAACTTCAATGGCTTGTTGACAAGTCTCTGCTACCTGTAAATCCCTCCCAGTGGGTCACAGAAGATGACATCCACATCCCTCAAAGGGTTAGGATGACTTTCCTTAGTTTTGTTTTGGTGATGTGTGTCAAATTTCTTGGAAGAGGTCTTGAGATTGTAGGGTGGAACTCAGTAATTTCAGTTTAAACTCCTCTCAAAGAAAAGCTGTAATAATTTGCAGCTTTTTCTACTTGCCCAAAGAGCAAACTTTGCTTTACAGTTTTCAGGTAGCTGCTTGATATATTTTTCAGACTAGATGTATTTAATGGCAGTGTGATTTTATTTTGCCTTATTAGAGGTGTAAACAGCTCTGGAGCAAAATTTTCATTTAATCCTGGATTCAAACAGTTTCTTGTTTACCAAGGAATCGCAGTTTCCTTGTGAATGCAAAATCGTACCTTCATTTCTTCTACAGCTTTTACAGAATAGTATTAGGAACAGGATTATGTTCTTTTAAAGAATTACAAGGGAAGTAAATTCTTGATAATCAGTCCTAGGATCTTTTTCTTTTGCAACTTGGTTGTTTTCAAACATTAGTTTTCTTTGGGATTCCAAATTTATTTCTAGCTGTGGCAACACATGCCTGTTTCCCTAACAGTGTAAATCATTAGCTGATTCACTAAATTTGTCTAGTTTGTTTTTATAGGATTTTGGAAAATGTTAGACTATTGTAGTTCTTTCCAGTATTCATTTCAGCTACTGCGTTCAGAAAATTCCCCAGCCATCTAGGAAAAACACACACTTTTAACAATACAATATGAGGTGGATTTCACTGAATACAGTGTAGAACCTCATGATGTTGACACTGCTTTTGATAAGCAAACTGTGCATCCGTTTGCTCATCAAATTCTGCAAATTTGATGTGTAGCTAAATTGCATGTGAAGTACTACCTTGTAAGAGGATTAACATAAGAAAGTAAGAATTCCTGTAATGCATCACAGCAGATGTTATCTAGCCCACTCTTTTATCTATGCTATCAGATATTTGTTGATAGATTCTAGAAATAAGAGAAGTATAAAACGGTACTTTTCCAGTACCACAGTACTGAGGTTTTCTCTCAGTTTCTGGCAATCTAGAGAATAGGTTGCTTCCACTTCATCAGGTCTGAAAGGTGACATAGATGGGACATAACAGGAAACTCTGCCAATCTGTTTTTATTTTTTTCCTTTAACAGAAAAGTGTTAATTTCAGTAAAAATTCATTGAATTTTGGAACAGACTTTTCCTCTGAATAACTTTTTAATAGGTAATTTAACTTTTTACCAAATCAAAATGCCATTATTTTTTTATATTAGGAAAACAAAATTGGTTTTGAAAGTTTGAATGGAATTTAGGTTTATCTTTTCAAACTGATTTTGTTTTGGGTCAGTTCAATGCTAGATGACATTTTTTCAAAGGTATTGGAATCTGATACTCCTATTCCCTTCTGATCCAAATCTTGCACCTGTTTACATCTCCCATAAAGCAACAAACCACCACCTCTGAGTGAACAAAACATGCACCATGCGAGTGCTATGGGTATACCTACACAATGGGAGATATAGTCCAGCCGATGACCTCATCGTGTAGATGGACATAGTCATCACCACAAGGAAGTGCAGTGTAGCACTGAAGTACTGTGAAAGAATCTTTGGATCAATCAAGAAGTCTGAAAAGAAATTTTTTTGATAATACAGAAATGTTTCACTTTGATTGAGGAAACAAGTATGTATTTCCTTTTGTAAGATGGGCATTATTCTGAACTTCTTCTGGAGTTGCAGCAAGGTGGAAGATGATTATTGTTGTAATCTGCTTGTGATATTTTAAAATGGAAAAATGGTATCAGTTCAAAATAAAATACTTTAGTTCAATTCATAAAGTAGGAAAATTACATTTTCAAATCAATAGTCATAATTATTTTGCTCCATTAAGAGCCATATATATATATATTTTTTTTAGTATAAACTAACGATCAAGTATCAGAACTTCCCAAGAGCCAGGAGTTACATTTTTCCATACATTCAGTCTGCAAACATGATCAGACTGAAATGCATTTTAAAGTTCAACGCAAAATTAGATGAATTTTAAATAAAACTTGTTTGACATACAAAGATCTTCAATTCTTTCTAATTACAAATAAACTTTGGATAATTATATAAAAAATTAACATAATAATTAGAAACAGTTTATTTTGAGACTAAAACACTCATTAAGCTTGAAGAATTGAGACATTGTAATGCAATTTAAATGAAAAGCCCCTAAATACAATGAGAGAAAACACCATGCTCCATCAGTAATGAGACAAAACCAGCTCTGAAACTGCTTTTTTCTTGTCCCTTAGTTATGTAACTCTTTCTAATTAGTAGGTTCCCCAATCAATTAATGTATAGGAATGTCCCATTCCATTCAGAAACCTAACAAAGCTATACAGATTTTGTATTCTTTGCTCACCTCAAAGATATGCCTGGCTTTATCATTCTGTCAACAAAAATTCATTTCATACTTAATTTGAACAGTATCTTTCTTCACTAGTGCACTTCCCATGAATAGAGCATGATGGAATGTGACTCCTAATGACTACCCTAACCATTTTATGCCCCTTAATCTAATTTTTAAGCACTATTCATGTTTGTCCTGTCTATATCCATTCAAGCTGGTGACTCCATCATGAGTACTGAATACATATGACTGTATCTACTTGGTTACTCATCTTACGTGTTTTTGTGTGAAAGTACAGTAGCAATTTTAACAACCTTTGATGGCTGCTGAGACCTACTGAGGTTCTGTCAGCACAGCCTCATGACTTTGTCTGAAAAGGCGTGGAGAATCTGAAAAGTAGACAGACATGTAAAGAAGACTGCAGAACTAGTTTGAACTCCTAATAGCAGTGCTGTCCAATCAGTCAAACCATACACGCCAAGTCTAGAAGGAAAATCTGATTTAGATATGACTCTGTTTTTCAGATTCACACAGAAGCAGGAAGTATTAAAACATCCTGAAACAGACCTGCAACATCTAAGACAGTGCTCAGACTTAAATGAAAACCTATTTTCTTGGCTGATGACCACATCACACTTCCTTGTTTCTGTTTTCTGTGAAAACAAAGCTACATGTCTTAAAGTGCTCATTGTGTTACAAATATGGCTTTACTGCACACCTCCTAATGCCTCAGTAGTCATGTTCTGATTTTGGCTACTGCCAGACAGTCCAAATAAATCAGTAGAATCAGCTAGAAAAGGACAATGTCTGGATTTAGCTCTGGATGCTTATCAAGTTCTTCCATTTTTTTTTTTTTTAATTAAAAGTCCCTTCATTTCTTTTGTATGATGCAAAGCATTTGTTTGCCCTTGCTTTGACAATGTTAAATTGGATATTTGCTCTTGGAGATACAAAATTCTTTCAGGTAATCGTTATTGAGTGTATTTGGACTAATCACATATATGTGCTGTAATTATTCCTCAGCTGCAGTAAGAACAACAGATGTCAGCTCTATATAGAATCCACCCAATATACATAGTGCAGCAGAGGTGAATGCATATAGAAGACTTCATTGTGTTAACATATATCATTATATACATAATGATGGTTAGTTTGCACAAAAAAAAAAAGAATAATAGGCATTTCCACTAAAACTATCCAGTGTTTCTGCAGTATGGTTGTAAAACCCAATAGTCTGTGATGTGCATATTTTCCCCAACATGTACTTTATCCTTAGGGAGCAGCAGAGCAAGAAATATCCATTTTATCTTTTGCTAGAAAGTTTTATATCAAATGTGTGCTCTATCAGCGTTCACACCATTGGAAAGATGTGCCTGAGAAATGGTGTGGTCTGAAGTGGGAGCCAGGTTCTGCTCTCAGCTCTGTGGCAACTTGATGTGTGAGACCGGAGCCAATCATCTACTGATATCTGTACCTCCACTTCCACAGTGGTGTACGCTTTTCACACTTTGAAAATTGCTTTCAGTCTTTGTAGTGCTTTTATATAACACTATTACCTGAACTGGTTGTCACTACTCTCCTGATTACTTGTGGATCTGAGCACTAAACTACCTCCTACACTTAATTTTACGGCTGCCTTAGAGGTGTAATGATTCATGTTTCTACAGACAGGGGCAGAAGATACTGAAGCACTTGCCTAAGGTCACATGAGAAGGCTGTGGCAGTAGAGGGACTCCTGTGTACAAGTTGGTCACAAACCACTGCACCATCCTTCTAGATATTCCTGATAGGTTTTGAGTATACTAATATATTTGATCAAGTATCTGTAATGGTGAGGACCACATTTTTTTAGTTTTCCTGGCAAGCAGAGTGCAACCTTTCATTCAGCTTCTGAATCACATTAGCATCATCCAAGCTTTTATTAGTTCAAGATCAAACTATTGGAAAATGCTCTACATGGGGCTACTTCAAAACCATGAAAATAATCAAAGTAAGGTATACTTGCACTTGAAGTTATTAATAGAGACTGGAAGCTGTGAAACGGAATTCATTTAAGGTTTATTTGAGCATGACTAAATGGAAAGAAACAAAATACTTTAATTTATATGCATGTACAGATCGCTGCTGAAATTAACAGGCATCTGTCACTCTAATACCATATCATGCAACAGATGCCATAAATGCTGATCTATTTTCTCCCTTAGTTAGCCAAATATCTGTTTTATGCCATAATTCTCATGTGTGAATTAATGGTGACTTTTTCAGAGATGAAGGTGGCAGATAGGGGAGGGGAGATTATAATACTTCTTGATTTTTTCCAAACTGATAAATATCAGTGAAATTGACACTCCCTCATACTGTTGTTGATGCTCACAGTTTCATTCTGTGGATTTGCCTGTATGAAAAAATGAGCTGAAGACAATATAAACTAATTTTGATTTGTGAAAAATGTCTATACTCTAAGACTCAAATTCAGAGCTGATGTCTAAGATCTCCAAAGTATGACATGGTAGTAAAACGAAAGAAGTGCTCAAAAAGTTGGAAAAGATTTTTTTTTCATCTTGAGTAAAGGACAGCAAGAAAGCCATTTTCAAAAGAGTAATAGTCATATTACTGTTACTGAAGGAAGTGTCCTTCTGCCAGCCACACCATCATCTCAGCGGGGCTTTGTGCTAGAAAAATGCCATTAGCTACAACACCAGGCTCCACAAGTTAGACACGTCATGTTTTAGAGGACAAGAATACAATACTTGTGATATCCTCGTTGCACAGAGGAAATGGTAGTGTCTGACCTTGATGGTATTTTAAACATTGGAAATGCTGGAGGTCATGGTGAGCTGTAATTCTTCTCAGAACAAGTGGTGACCCTGTGGTGTTGAATGTTCACCAAAAGGGAGAAAAAGCACATACAAAACCTAAAAAAAAAGTTTGATGAAATAAATAAGGCAAAAATTCTGAGTGTGAGATTAAAAACATCTGAGGAGAATGATTAGTGTAGCAATAAGGTGGCAGTGAACTTAGCTTGACGGTTCACTGTTTATCAGGGCTGTGATGCTAACATGACTTCTGCAAGGCAGATCTGTTGTTGCTTAAAACATCTTAGTTTTACTCCGCTGAATTTGGTATTGGTCTCAGCTGCAAAAGTTTTGCTTTTATTATCCTTTCCTAATGTCCCAAGAGAGGAACTTCTCCAGATTTTGAATCTACAGTGTTGTGAGTATGTTTGAATGGTCAAAAGAGATCAAATTGTCTCAGCTTAGTGGATTAACCCTTTCCAGAACACCACAGTGGCTGCAAGCCTGGCTCATTTCAAATGAAGGCTCAGGTGTGTTTACATACCTCCACAGGCACTTAAAATTATCTTTATTTTCTCTCGCAGAAAATGCGTTGCAATTATTGTACGTTGATTTAAGACAAAGCTTATGGGACAGTAAACTATCGAAGGAAAATACTCTTTTTTCTCATTGAAGTTCTGAAAGTGTAACATCCCAATTTCTATCCAAGTTAAACATAAAAATTGAGAGAATTCGATCAATTGTTGTGGCTATGTTTTTAACCACTTATTTGACTTGAAAAACTGAGGGACTTGGGCCTTTTCAGTCTAGAAAAAAGAAGACTGAGGGGGTATCTTATCAATACTTATAAATACTTAAAGGGAGGGTACCAGGTCGATGGGAACAGTAATTTTTCAGTGGTGCCCAGCAATAGAACAAGAGGTAATGGGCACAAACTTGAACACAGGAAGTTCCATCTAAACATGAGGAGGAACTTCTTTACTTTGAGGGTGGCAGAGCACTGGCACAGGCTGCCCAGAGAGGTGGTGGAGCCTCCCACTCTGGAGACATTCAAAACCCGCCTGGATGCCATCCTGTGCAACTTGCTGTAGGTGACCCTGCTCTGGCCGGGGGGGTGGACTAGATGATCTCCAGAGGTCCCTTCCAACCCTGACCATTCTGTGATTCTGTGATTTGGTGACTTACTATTAATCCATCTTAAATTCCATGGTATAATGCCTCATGTAATAATTTCTTCCTGACAGAAGTCCAATTTACAATTAAATACAATAAAAAAAATATTGTTCTAGTTATTCAGAGCAATAAACACCACCAAAGAAGGAAGTACAGAGAAAAAGAATAGAAATTATATGGACAATGAAAAGTGTCCTTCTCATAGCTAAAAATAAATTTTTACAAAACCAAAATAATTCATCAAACTGATGCATTTCAAAACCAGACAGGCTTCAGGACAATAATGTAGTCAAGTCCTACTGAAGTGTGGCTTGACTTAAATTTGGATAATTACAGACTATTTCAACAATTTTCCAGTTGTTTTCAGGAACTGGACTCAGTTGAATGACTGTAAGGTAAAGAACAAACTCAAACTAAGATTTCTTTAAGGAAGTTGTTTGTTAAAAATCTGTAAAATAAACAGAAAACATCAGAATGTGTGAAAGCAAGGGTGTGACACAGACACCACCAGCATGCTGCAGGGAAAAATTGCTGACTTTTCCCTATCAAAGAAATAAATGAGATGATTACACATAGTTTTGAACGTTTTCAATGTGGTATTGAATTCCTACTCAAACTTCAGGATCAACTTAAAGATCTCAGTCATTCAGCTCTCAAATCCTCCGTTCAGGGGGATGCGCACGGGAGGGATGACCTTTGGGGACAAGATTTAAGTTGATCTTAAGTCTGTGTGGAAGGTGGTTTTGCTAAACTCACCATCTGTCCATCACACCAGTATTGACCAGCAGGCATTACAAGAGAGTGCCCCACTGGTAAAATCTATGGGCAAAAACCCCAGCTGCAGGTCACTGTTGGACAATCTTGCTTCTCAGACATCTGGGTAACCCTAACTCTGTCGTGATTCAGCACAAAACTAGTTGTCCAATTTCCAAGTAGCTTATAAATCCTTTGCAAGGTTATGCATTTTCATTTTAGTATCCGAATCCTAAAACCATGATATTCAGAATTACCATCTTTGTTTGCTAAAGACTAGAGTCTGCTGCTTTCAGCTCTGTCAGCTCTGGATTTGATTTGGTCTCCAGCAATTACCAGGAAGGTGGTTGCTATAGCTGCACTAATGAAAGGAGCAACCATGTTTCCTTGAAGACAATGTAAGCAAGCATAAATAAACAAATGCTTAAATATATTATAAGTGGCATTAATAGTGTAGAAGAGATATTACTGGAACAGGAGAAATAAGATTTTAGCTCTTTTCAGTGGCTTAATATATATCAAACTTGCAACTTCCTACTTACTGCTTAGCTTGAGCTGATATAACTTTGTTGACAGGTTTTTGAAGTATTATTAGTTTTGTAGGATTTTCTTCTTCATTGTGATGTGAGTCACATTTTTGTTGTGTTTGTTCATGTTACCACATTTTCCCAGTGACAGCCTGTCTCCATAATTTTGCTGATTCCTTTTCGGCCAATAACAGGCGCATAGATGGAGGTACATGACCAAAGCCAGGAACATAAGAAAGTTTTAATTTCAAAAAATCCTGTTAAGTTGCACTGAACTTTGTCAACTCTGGTTCACTGAGTTTAGCTGTAAGTGCAATTCTTTTCTGACAAGTGACTGTAAAAACTGTATCACACATTGTCATGTTTGTGTTTCGGTGGCTCCGTATCAATTTTGTTCAGGATGTTGTTGGATTTTTTTAAAGCACCAGACCTGCCAATGAACCAGAGATTTGAAGGTCATGCTGTGTTCAGTCTCATGCAACACCAACAATAATGACATTTCTGAGAAATTAAATCTCTCACTCCCCTTCACAGCAAACCACTTCGGTGTGTAGGGCAGACTGTGCTGTCAGATTTTCATGAAGCGGGAGTCAATCCACTCTACTGCCAAGCTAAACCGAAATCTCCCAAAACAAACTTATGCTACATCTGTGAAACAGTCTTACAACATTAGCATTATGTATTGTATTAAGGTGGCAAAGTTCGGAGGAGCTGATCCTGCTAGCTCATCATGGGACAAGCTTCCATCGCTGTAACAGAATATGGGAATTATCCTGCAGAGTGATTACTGTAACAATACTATTCTTATATTACTACGTATCTGTAAGCAGAAGGTATTACTTGCCTGGAGTATTCAGTACCCTTTTAATAGACCTTAATCTTTCTGAAAAATGCTGAGCGGTTTTTGCTAACAGCTGCATAATGCTAACTTAATGTCTTCTTACTTGTTTAGGACAGAGGTGTGTTTCTTTTTGGAGATAAATACTGCAGGCTGGAGGCATTGGGCCAAGATGAGTTGATGAATGAAATTAATGGAGCATATTTTAAAGCAAACCTCCTCTTTGCTAGGTGTTAAATATGTTTGGTGTTTTAAGAGAAGAAGTAAATACCACAGGGTAAAATGACATTAGTTGGAAACACTGTCATTTCTTTTCTTATCTGATTTCTGATTCTGATTTAGCATTCTACAAACTATTTTCCTTTTCTTCTCTCCTTTATTTTGCAGTTAACTTTGACCACTTTCAAATATTACGGGCTATTGGGAAGGGGAGTTTTGGAAAGGTAAGAATCAATTTATTTTTAGCAGTTAAAAATCTAATAGAGAATTCCTTTGTGTATTTCTGGGTATTAGATTAGGATAAAGAAGCATAGGTTTTGTAGCCTTTTGCTTCTTAAAGCCGTCTGATCATCAGTATGAACTGACTCTGAACCTTCATTAAATTATTTCTATTACAATACATTCCCTAAAATTAATTGAGTAAAAATGATTATAATAATTAAGTCTCCTCAATGGGGATTAGCAGAATTTAGAAATCAAAACAAAAACAAACAAAAAAGTAGGAGCAGACTACATTTTTAAGCAGTCCACTAGAGTGATCTTGTTCTTAAATCTCTAGACTTCTTTGTGTATTTAAAATAATTGCAGTATTTTAAAGGCACTTTACATAGATTCAATACACTTGGGACTGTATAAACTGATATACACTGTAATTATGATCATTGAGTAAATGTTTGTTCAATTCAACAGGCTTTTGCTGAAACAGAGAAGATTAATGGTTTGTTTACACATGAGTAGATGACCTTTCTTTCCTATAATAAAGACTATAACAAGGTTTTAAATTTTAATATGGGTAAATACAAGGCCATGCAGTCAGAGAAAATCATATTATAAAAATATTAGAAACCGTTACTCGCAGGAACACATTTGAAGGTGAAATATAACTTCAGTAACTGATCAAACAATAGCTATCTAGATCTTGATTTAAATGATTCTTGAGCATATGCCAGCTGAGTGCCAGTGAGCTACTTCTGTAGTTATGCATTAAGCACACACACAGGATTTTGCTGGCTATTGGCCTTCCATCCAGAAAAATGACTTTCATTTTACAGAAGCCTGAAATGCTCGCAGAACAGCATGGTCCTTCATGACATGGTCCTTATTTGGTTCAGTAGTGTCCAAGAGAAACCCTCTTTGAGGTCAACAGGAGAATATGCTGCTAGTGCAAAATGGTATTCCAGAACCCCTTACAAATCAGGGCAGCTGGAGATCTATGATTGTTTATTATCACAATACACTGATGTATTGATGTCAAACTAAATAGAGGTTCAGGAGTGCAAGTTAGGTGCAGGATAAGCAGTTAAAGATATATCCAAATCATGCCAGCCGTCAAAGATCACCTGCACCCCTCTTTTTTCAAAGCTTCCCCATTCACACCTCTACTGTTTCTGCCCTTTCAAAGAGGCCCTCACCCTTCCACATCATGCAGGAAAATAAAACAAGCCTACGTGCTTTTTGAAGGCTTTTTGGTTGATGTTTGATACACTCTTCTCCATAGCATTAAGGAAACGGGTGAATATTTCTGATATTTCTAGAAACATCTAACTTTCTTACAGGTTCATATGGCTGCAGTGAACCTGCTTTGGGGACATGTATGACTGAGAATAGAGTTTCAGAGCCCTGAGGGAACATGTTTAATGCAAGAAAGGACTTATGCATGAGTCCCCTCTAAACTTAAATCCTTATTTTGCAGCTGTCAAATGCAACAGAAGAGTCCTTGGCATAATAGGCTTATTTTTCCCACATGAATGCAAGCTTCTGACCAATCATCTTGTTTTTCCTTCCACAGACGAGGAAAGAAAGAAACCCATTTTAAAATGACCTATTATGCCATAGCCAAAAGCACAACATGGTAAATCAGTCACCGCTTCGAGTATCTTTCTCTGTGAGTCAGCCTTGCCTTTATCGTTCATTTAGAAGCCTCGTTGCTGGCAACTTTTCCTATTACTGTCCTTCTGGAAGTACCTGGCAGCAGAAAACATCAACAAATGATGCAAGACCTCTAATCTCTATTGACTTGCTGTTTACTCTTTGGGGTGCATTGTGCCCTAGCATCCTGCGACATGTAACACCGTGTTCGGTGTCACGCCTCCCTTAAACCGCCTTCTTCCTTTATGGCTGCTCTGTGGCCTTTTTTGTTTTCTGAGAGCAGAAGGATGTTTTAAGACACGCTCTACTTTTTTTTTTATTTTATTGCTGTTGGTACAATCGCGCGCACACTCTCTCTCTCTCAATATTTCTTAAATTACTGTGGTTGCTACAGCAACCTTAGGCCTCTGCAGGATATTGCTGCAGGAGGTATCTGATATGGCAGAGACTCCGTGCAGCTCAGCTCGCTCGTGTGCACAGAGCTCAAGGTGATCCTCGGTACCTTACCTCTTCCGTCGGGGCCCACTGCTTCAGCAGCAACGTTCTGTCCTTCCCAGCTGGCTTCAGAAAGCAGCTCCCTGCCTTTCCATTTGGCATTTTCAACTCACGGCAGCAATGTTTGCTGTTACAGGAATTCCCAGGCCATTTGGTATCGAATGCTTTGTACCTCAAGAGCTTGTCTTTTCTGAGAAGTGGCCACCTGCTTTAAGCCGCTGCCTCAGTACACGCTGTTTCTTAGGGACATGTTAAGAGCAGGTGCAGTCTTGTATGCACTGTAGCATCTTCCCCAGAAAAAGTGGCGATACATCTCAGCAGTTGTGAGGAGTGTAGGAAATGGGTATGAAGAGAAGAGAAGAGAAGAGAAGAGAAGAGAAGAGAAGAGAAGAGAAGAGAAGAGAAGAGAAGAGAAATAAGGAGCGTGCTCTTGTTTCCAGGAACAACCTGGCTCCCTTCTCTCTGCTTGGAAAGGCGTCTTTTCAGAGCTCAGGTTGCACCCTGGTAATGGACAGATGAAGAAGATGAGCTCTGAGCCTGTGTAGGACCTTTGCAACCAAAGCTGTATAAGTCAGTGGCTTTTTTGTTCAAGCCAAGTAACATGCAAGCTATGGCAGATTGGTGTGTGACCACTTACTGAACACTTGTCCCCACTTCCAGGCACATGTATACATACATGGTGTATGTATCTGTAGCCATTGGTACACACAGACACTGGTACAGACCTGTGAGCTGCTGCAAGGGTGACAGTGGTACCCAAGTGAGGTATATGGCACTCCTCTAAAAGTAGCCTTGGTGGCTTCACGGAATCACAGAGTCATGGAATTTTTAGAGTTGGAAGGGACCTCTAGAGATCATCTAGTCCAACTCCCCTGCCAAAGCAGGATTGCCTAGAGCACATTACTCAGGACTGCATCCAGGCGGGTCTTGAAAATCTCCAGAGAAGGGGACTCCACAACCTCCCTGGGCAGCCTGTTCCAGTGCTCTGTCACCCGAATTGTAATGAAGTTTTTCCGTGTATTTGAACGGAACTTCCTATGTTCCAACTTGTGCCCATTCCCCCTCGTCCTGTCACTGGGAACCACTGAAAAGAGTCTGGCTCCATCCTCCTTCAACCCACCCTTTAGATACTTGTATGGCTTCAGTGACCTTGCTTTGCTAAGTAGATGAAGGTAGCTCTTTGCTTATGCTTTGCTCTCCTCATATGTAACAGGAAGCATTTACTATTTTCTTTTTCCAGAAGACCTTTAGGCTGGTTATACTTGGCATGTTCCAGCTATTAGTATTTCCAAATACATTTGAAGTGGACCAGGTCAGAAATTTTGTCCAGACAGGTTTTATTCATATAGTAAATATTTGCCTTTTAAGTCAATTCAGAAGTAGACAATTTAAAATATTCAAACAAAAAATGCTGAACACTGTTCTAAGTAGCTATTTCTTTATGCTATGCGATACCTTAAAAGTGCCCTCTTATATTTAATCTGGATGATTTTTTCCATTTTGTTATATGTAGAACCATCATTCTTCTCAAGCAAAATATTGCAAAAAAAAAAATATTTGAAGATCATCCAGTAAGTACAAAAATGACTAGGAGTGAAATATAAGAATTGTCATTGTTCTTTACTGCAACAGTAACCATATAATTGCAGGCTTACTGCCGCAAAATAATTTGTATTCAGGTGCAACAACTAGTTTTCAGGGATATTATAGTACCAATTTTCTTCAAGTTCTCTGTTCATGGAAGCAAGTATATTGAACAATCTGACCTCCTTAAATTAAATTCAAATTATGATTTCAATGTACAAACTCTTTTTCCTATTTGTCTAAGATGTTGAAAGACAGGACTTAATTTTAATTAATTTGGTTGTATAAAACAGTGACTTCCTCTGCTGAAGTAATTGAAATTACACTGGTGTAAAACAGATGGGAGCCCAGAATCACGTCTGCACTGATCGAGGGTACTTTACTAAATAATATGCAAAGTATTTCAGAAAAAAATATGCTGCTATCCTAAAAGCAACATAACACACAACTGCAGAATATTAATATTGCTTGACAGTATAAACACCTATTTTTTTAGCTTGAGTTAATATGAAAGGAGACTGAGCAGATGCTTAGTCCCTGCTCCAGCTGGCGAGGTTTGCTCAGGGGAATCTGGGAATGAATCCCCCTATTTCAAGGAAATTCCCTGGCAGTGTAAAGCCAAACTTACGACATCCATTCTCCAGCCTCTTTGTGTAAATCTTTCCAACTCGGCTTGTAGGCTGAGACCATGAGCATTAATTTTTCAGAGCATGTGGGTAAGAACAGACGAGGTAGCAGTAGTTCAGGCACACACTTCATAGCAGATTTGTCAGCACACACTTCATAGCGGTTTTGTCAATTCCCACCCTGTGAAACATACAGCCGATTTCTGTCTTGTAGTCCCCTGTGTCTAGGTGAGTGTCTTCTGCTCATGCGGTGCCATAGACCCTTTCCTGGGCTGTGATTACTCATGGCATCTCTAGGTGGCCCATCTGATCTACTGACCTGACAAGCTTAATGCATCAGATTATGATGCAGGAGCAAGGCTGAGGTGTGCGCTCCAGCTGCCAGCTCTCCACTATCAGGGACCTTGCACAGAGGAGCTTTCTCTGGCTGCAGTTTTGCATCTCTCCTTTTTTAATGATCTGTCATGAAACCCTATCATGAGGTAGTTTGAGAAGTCTACTTATGTACCAAACTCAGACCAAAATTTCTTTATTGAGACTAAGTGCTCCTGCTGTTCTCTCTGGACCAAGCACGTGGCAGCCAGCAGTCTTTTGAAGCTAGTGGGAGACAGGAGAAATCTGTGTTTTGCAGTAAGTCAAACTTTTCAGCCATCCCCATCTTTTGATCCGGGAAGAACTTCTCTGAAGCTACCTATGTCTTCTCAGCCTACACAGCATTACACAGCTTTCTGCAGCAAACCTTTAGCAAATTCTGCCCCAGTTTTACTCAGCATAACCTTCTCACTTCGCTTACCTAGGTCTGCCATAGCCCATAGGCACTTTGTCACCCACAGCAGTCTTAGTGGATGTGTGACCTATTAATCTGCAGATCAGACTTGATCTGTAGGTGCTCTATTTGCATGTGAAATCAGAGGAAATCCAAGAAGGTCACTTAGAAGTGGACCATAGCGTATGTTGCTCCTGAAAAATGAAGTTTAGCTCTGCAGTCATAACCTATTTGTTTTCTACCCCTGTTTCTGAGGGAAAGTGGCTCCAAGACACACTTCAGTCAAATTTCTCTTAACCTGTAAGTTTTGAAGGCAATTCATTGTTACCTTCTCCCAGATATAAAAAAAATATACAACCTGTGATAACAGCTAAAAGCTGTAGAAAAACCTTCTTTAGAAAGGGAATATTTTCACAAGAGACTTTTAAAAATCAGCACCATATAACTCCAAATAAAATTATTGGGGATTCCTATTGCCTACCTTTAAACATGTACAACACAGATGTTTACACTCAAGCTAATCTTCTACAGTCTCTTTAGAGGGACTTTAGAAGAGAAACCATCACTCTAGAGAAGGTGTCCTGGACCTATTTAGACCCATACCTTAGGTGGAGATGGATGTGTCCGTCCCTATCTGCTGACTGTGAAGCTGGATAGCTGTTGAGTTCGTGACGCTTGTATTTGGTTTGAAGCATCACCTATAGAGACTGCTGAAGCAGTGATACCAGTTTGAGCATGGCGCTGTCTGGGCTTTCATAAATGATATTCACAGAAAAATTGAAAGAGGATGTTTTAGTAATGTGAGTATGACAGGCTTCCATACTGATATGTGTAAATAAGGCAATTGTGCACAGTCTTCCACAATAATGACTCATCACGGAATTTGTTTGTTGAGGTGGCAGAGCACCTGCTTGTCCCTATTTTAAAATTACTCCTTTGGAAAGAATTTAAACCATAAACAGAAAAAACTAATGTAAACATTTCCCATTAAGACTGCACATGTGAGGAGAGCTCAAGGGCTTTTCCTTTCTTTCCTGCAGTAGTGGAAAAGTTTCAGCCCATTGACGTCCTGCTCTGAAGAAGAGCTGATAGCCAGGAGGTGGCAATGCCAGGGAGGATTTCAACTACGATTCAGTGCTGTCATAGCAACGTCAGGCATTTTTCACTATAACATCAATGTGGATACAGCTTGTGTTTCCTGTTTTTTAGTAGGAAGTAGCTTTAGTATATTCATTAAAATCCTATTGATTTTGAAACCATGTCAAAAGATGTACATAGGTACACATGACTAGAAAATGTTTACTATCATTCTGCTTTAAAGCTGGTGTGCTAGGCAAGCTTCTACTAACGACAGAAGGTCTGTTTCAACTCTGCTGAATACCCTTGTCTTTACTGGCAGGTAGGAGAACTGACTACCTTCTGGAGTCACAGCAGTGTTTCAAAACCTGTTTACATTACATATTTAGGTGCTGTATATGATCCTAGTTTGCTGCATTGGTCAAACCTGTAACTCTCAGCTGAGTGAAACCCCATTCTCTCAGCAGTCTCACTAGTTGACAGTTCAATAGGGAGGCTTTTTCTGTAGTGGAATAGAAGACTTCAGCAAACACCTCAGTCTGGGCCAAGATTCATATGAAAATCAGGCTGCAAATTCATGTAAGTGAATAAACTTCTGGATTTAGGTTCTGCGCCAAAATCCATAAACATTGTACTCTATAATGTGATTCACTAAATTGGAGTGTCCACACAATCTCAGACAGGATGTTAAGAATTGCCTCTGCAAATTCTCCTTATACTTTTGAAGAACCTGTGGAATTTCGAACAATTAATTTCCATCCTTCCTTTTCAGTTCAACCCTACCCACTACCTCTTCTTCCCCCAAAAGACCAACCATAGTTCCCCATTGTTCCACAGCCTGGGTTCTTTCCATATAAATGTGAAACTTTAGTTATCTTAAGGACATCACCAACATTCAGACTTTCCATAACAGCCCAAGGAGGAAAATGAAACAAAACTTCGGTACTCACCATTGTGCAACATTGATGGGCTCAACAAAAAGCATTATTATCCATGTTTTACTTAATTAGCAGAACATCTCCTAGTATTAGGAAAGGTAATTAGAAACTGTGCTTAATCACACCTTAGCATTACAGGTCAAAAGCACTCTATTAACTCTTCTCTTTGGAGTAGATTTGAGATCAAGGAGACAATTCATGGGAATAGGGTTGCAGAGAAATAAATGTGATGACACCTTTTAAAGTCAGAGGTTTCAGCTGTGGGATGTTGCCTCAGTTTCTCCAGACCGTTTCTGAATTTTGAGCATGCAAGTTCCTCAAAATACAACTCAAACCCAAAGGATTTATTTTTGGTTGGCACCATGTTGTAATCTGATCTCTGAGCACTCCTTTTATGCGTGTATACTATGTGTATATATTATAATTTTATGTGTGTATAATACAGGAATGTGTATGTGTGCATATGTGTATTTACATAAATATACACATAAAATAATAGTGCCCACACCAAGTGAGTCCGAAATACCCTTGAACTTAGACATTATGAAGTTGTGATATCTAAATCAGATGCTTCCAGTAAATAATCTGTACATGTCCTGATGATGAAAAATTCTGATTGGAGCCTATGGCTGTATCAGTAATATAAATGTTGCACCAAAATAATATTTTCAACTACCGTTCTCTTGGCTGTGAAGACACACTAGGAGTGTCACTTAAAAAAGTCCTGATCAATTAACAGGAAAAACCTATCAATCAGAACAAAAGTATTCTAAAGGTATTGTTTTTCCCTATGTGTGTACGTAGCACTGTTATGAAGTTGAGATTTACACCAGCTTTGGGGATGAGACACCAAACAATCATATTTCTGTGTTGCCAAAATTGTATTTAAAATGATGATTCTTAGCTATGGTGCTGGTGCCACCCTCCAGCTTCATTCACAGGATAAACGATCATGATGAAAAACAATCCGGGCCTTACATGGGAGTCCTCTTGACTAAGATTTTCTTCCTGCATTTACAAAATTACTTTACTTTTTTCAAAAAAGAAAACAAATTTAAAGCAAAGAAATCTACTGCCAGAGACTAAATCACTGTAATGGTCTCTAGTGACTTCAAAAATATTATGATGAATGTCTGTACAAAAATTCTTTTTCTTTTCAACAATAATTAAGAGAGCATAATTCTGACATTCAGATGAAATATTGAGCCTGGTGAACGTAGGCTATGTTTATGACGCAGTAATCAAGATGTACGTATTGATTTGTGGGAATGAGGACAATGATTGTGCATTTTCCCAGGCGGGAGGCAGTAATTTCTGTTACTTATTGAATAGCCTGCGATTCGGCAATTGGAGTGTATTCTTCCCAGCTTTACCATGTAACTTCTGAAAGTGATGCCGCTTTTCTTGGTCCCCATTTCTTCTTATGCAAAGGTGGGGTGTTCTTCCGTAAATGTATTGATTACAATCTATTACAGAGTCCTGCATAGCTGTAATATGGACTTTCTGAAGATGTTCTTAGGTTGTGGTATCCAGACTTGGAATATTGAAATATCATAAAAGGCTCTTTTTTCTCAAAATCACAATTGAGTTTCCTTTCTGTGGGTGTCAAAATCTGTCTTTTACTTTGCTGTCAATTAGGTGTGCATTGTACAGAAGAGAGACACCAAGAAAATGTATGCCATGAAATATATGAATAAACAGAAGTGCATTGAGAGAGATGAAGTTCGAAATGTTTTTCGGGAGCTACAGATAATGCAAGGCCTGGAGCATCCCTTCCTAGTCAACCTATGGTAAGAAAACCTTTAAAATTCTGTCAAGGATCTCTTGTTTTCCACTTATTGCTGAATCAGTTCAGGCTATGGAAGGCTGGAAAGCTGAAAAGTACAAAAAAATTTTTGGTGACCTCTTTTTTAAAGATATTTAGACTTTGCAGAGGGTTTTTTTTTTTTTTCTCATGAATATTTTAAAGGTGCCCTTTTCCATTGGAATATTAAACATCACATTCGCTTTTTCATTTCTGGTTTGGTTTCTCTCCAGATTGTTGCAGCAGTGTGTGGAAATGTGTTGTTCTGTCCAGTTTCATAATTTCTTTTTGACAATACCTGACTAAACGTCTGTCATAAGGATGTAGAATACCAAACCGAACAATTTGGTTACATTTTTTTTTTAGTTGATTCAGAGAAAATTCAAAACTCAATTACTCTTAAAAAATGGCTGACATGGAACCACAGGAAAACATCTTTTTGTCACCTGGAATTTCTCTTATCTTCCCAGCGTTAGCCACTGCATGCCTCTGTCACATATGAGTGTGAGAAAATGTTGGTCAAGTAATGACTAGCTTCAACTATACTACCAACTTAAAATATTTGCTGGCTTTTACGTAGTGATAGTAGTAATGGAATGCAGACTTTTCATCCTTTATCTAAAAATGACCTATATCATTCAAAAAAAGGGGACATAAACCATTAGGATATGAAAATTGTTCAGTTCATGAATAGCTTAATTGGCTGCAGATGGTCACAGTGCAAACAGACCTTCTGTTTTGTGAATTCTAGTTGTCCTAGCTAGACCTAACCTACAGTCTTTTGCCCATCCTTTAGCTCATTCTTGAACTGTACAGGCAAAAAATTTCTTGTTGCCAGTTTAGCATCTTTCATGAACTAAAAGCTAGAATATTTTCTTGCTTGAGTATAACACAGCTTTAGTGTAATTGCACCCACTTATACCAGGAAAAGATTTGATACCAAAATTCATTCAAAAAGGACCTAATCATCCATACATGTCTCAAGTGCTTTCCACTTGGCATGAATGATCATACTTCAGCTAACTGACCATCCTGTTGATGGGTTAAAGAAAAATATACAAATATTGTGACTGTAATACAAAACTTTCTCAGTATATTTTCCAAGGTTCCAGCAACCTGTATTCCGGGTTTTTTTTCACCAAAAATGTGGTATCTCTGTGCTTAAGAGCCTGTGTATTTTATTTTCATGCATTTGCCTATCTCTCTTGAACTCTCACGAACTTTTTTTCTTTAACAAGAGGCAGCAAAGATTTCCATTGTGTAACCAGGCACTGTGGAGAAACAATCATAGGTTAACACGATCTACAAGATACTTCAGTAAACATAACAATGCTGAAGGACTAAAGATCAAATATTTATTGTGAAACAAAAAATGTGCCAGATTCCAGTTACTGAATTATAACTAGCTAATGAATATTATTTCCCATTTTCTTTTTTCATGCCAAAAATTAACCATGGAATAAGCAATACCTTAAAATGTGTTGGGTGTGACAATGATTTTTATTGTAAATAATTAATTTAGTCTTCTTGTGCTTCTGAGATACTGTCACAAGATCTCAAGACTCAAGTGTTATACTATATGTGTGTATGAGAAATGTAGAAAATGAAAGAGAAATGTAGTGCTCTAGAATTAACACAACATTTCAGACAAAAAGGACACTATTTGAGATTCTTCAGTGCACTAACAATGTCCTATGTTAAATGTCTCTAGCAATGCTTATAGCTGACCAATCTATCTAGGATGCTTATTAGGGAGAATCACAAGAGTTTTCTCTGAAGGGAAGGCACAGAGGGGGCCTTTCCACCCATTAGATCACATAATAAATGACAGGTCACCTCCCATGGATGGGGCCTGAAAAGTATCACTTGCATTGAAGTTTGTGACCCAGCTCAGCAGCCAACAGTCTTGTCTCCCCGTCACCAAGGTTAGTTTTCATGTCTATGGTATGAGACAGAAGAACATGGAAAAGTTTGAAGACTTACATCCGGATCTAAAATCAGTGCTAACATTCAGGGATAGTCCTGTGAAGATATACAATTTTCTTGTGCAACCATCCAGCCTCTGCTGCCTTAGGATCTCAGTGCTTTGCAGCCTGAAATGCCCATGTAGACAACATACTTTGGTTCTCCTTAGGGCCAAAATATGTGTGTGAAGCTAGTAGATGAAACCGCATTCAGGAACATTCCATTGCAGCTGGACTGGCCCTTGGCATGCCCCTTTCCCATGTGAGCCAGCCCCTTCCCAAACAGCTCCTGGGATAGTTCCTGAGTCACAGTGTCCCATGGATCAATGTGGTGTGGCCAGTGCCCTTCAGCAGCAAGGACTTCCTAGCAGAAGCACAAGCTACTCCCTGCCAGCTGGCCTGAGAGCTTGGAAATGCTCCCCAGCGTGTTTCATTTCCACCAGAGTGGCTAAATGAGAGTAGGACATCCTGCTCTAGGGACCTCCATCCTTCCTGTTAAAGGTGGGCAACTGTGTAGTCAAACCCCAGATATATGAGACTCTGCTGAGATTCAGGGACTTGGACATACACAATTAGGACTGTAGAAAATTTTCCAAAAATAATTTCATTGCTGCTTAGTATTTTCACCTGAAGTGTTCACCTCAAACATTGCACATTCAAACGTCTAGTGATTCAAAGCCCTGACTCCAGAGTGAGCTACTGAACTACTGAAGAATCTATATTTCACCCTGGGCTAGCACAGCAAAGGCCCACACCCAAGCCTCCCCAAAATTAATCTAGCCTACCCCAAATAACTCATTCTTTGTACCAGGCCCATAATACGTTTCTATAATTAGCCTTGCACAATCCTAAATGAATTTAAAATATCTTCTGATGTATTTCTGGAGTGTCTACACTTGCAGACTGTGGTAGCATATTCCAGAGCTCTGAATGCTCTGTCTCAACTTTTGCCTGAATTTCAAGTTGTTCTATGCAGTCTTCAACTAATGACTTCTGTTACTGAACTGCAACAAGGGCAAACCACAAAAATTTCAAGTGACCCATGAATAACGGTTACATCTGTTCTATTAACACTAAGCCATATGAAGCTCTTAAACATATTAATTATATTTTATTTATTTAATAATTGAAACTAGATTTTATTTCTTTTTTTTACTACTAAAAAATGGAACACTGCAAGTACAAATGGAATTTTCCTTAAAGATATTTTATGTGTTCCCAGCAATAATCTTTTAAAATAACCGCATTTTCATTGATTGTTGGTGAATTAGCAGTCTGTTTAATGTATTTTTACTTGAAGTTTAGATGCAATAATAATTTGCATCAAATACATTTACATTTTAGCTATAACTTACATTACATGATTAGCAGGAATCCATGAGATTTCCTCTTATGAGTCAATTCCTGGCATACTAATGGAAGGAAGCAGTTGAAGCTGCTTTTCTTCTATGGTAATGGCAGCTAGATTTGTGTTTCATTTTTCTGAGTCAGATTTTTTCCATCACTTTTTTTAATTGCATTGTAAATGTACAAATGGGCTGTAACAGGAGCTACTAACTCTGTCTTGTTTCACAAACTGGAATATTAATTTAACAAGGAGTAGTTATGTCCTGGTGTATGGGCAATAACACAGCTGCAGCTCATGTAAATTTTGACTGGGCTATTTTGGACAAGTCTGTCTTTCTAGGCTCTATCACACTCTGAGGGTGCATGTCAGTTTTCAGAAATCCTACCTAAGGTAAGATTTTGGTGACTAAAACTCAGAAATCCCATCAGCCTACTAAATTTAATTGGCATCTCCCTACTTAGCCGGGGTATCCAACTTTGATTTCCCAAGGGTGTACAGACGTAATTATTCTGAGAAGGTAAGTACCAATCTGCCATCTAGAGCTCTGCTGCAGCCTCCATGTCTCCAGTAGACAGCGACTGACACTCTTAACTAAAAAACCACGAACACCCCTAGAGAAAGTCAGAAATTCAGTTCTAAGCAGGACCCAGACTAAGACGAGTAGTGGTGCACAGCTTTTCCATAATGGTTTAATTGTGGTGTGTGTGCATTTTACATCAGATTGTTGTTGGATAAAAACTGAAAACAGACTTTGGATTAGGAACTGTAGCAAAGTATGTTTGCACAAAACACTTTGCAGGCTTGTGGTTAAACAGTCATGTAGTCTGTGAAGAGTTGGGGATCCATCTGCCCATGCTAAAGGGAGCCTACAGCGCATGTCTCCTGCTGTCCAGACGAGCTGACTACTTGTCTACTACAGAAAACGCGATGATAGTGCCAAGAGATTTGTTGCTATAAATGTATCTATCTTATTTGCCCCTTGCAATCTCAGTGAAAAGTAATTGGGTGATGGACCAGTCTGGATGGCACTCCAAAAGTCTTCAGAAAAATCTACATTTCTCCGTTGATTTGAAAGGGAAATTAGGTACTAATTTTGGTTACATTATCCCTTTCCCTTGACTTCTCCCTCCCCTAATCCCCAGTTATATGAAGCGAGACTTAAGCTTAGGTAGGTAGCCTAGATCTGATCTGCTGTTCTTTTGCCCGGAAGCGATATACACAATGAAAAAATTAGGGAATTTTATTATCAAAATACTCGCATTTTTTTCAAAGTATCATTTTCTGTAAGAACTTTGGTGTCATCAAAATTTATTTTCTCGCTTTTGGATGAATTGAAATGAAATCTTATTTCTAATTCAAAATGTCAAATCCCAAATCCATGTTGAAAAGCATATTTGAGGAAATTCTGCTTATGACAACCTTTTCATGAGTTTGTGGGACTGTCCCTGACCAGAACAGCTGATTTGCAAAAGTTAATCATCCGCACCTTCAAAATAAAATTAATATAGCAGCAAATCTCCCAACAACTCCTTGAACCAAAGGGAATACTAACCAAGAACATTAATCTTTCTTTGAGGAATTACGTCATCAGAAAGAAAAGTTGGCAACTCAAGAAACAAACATGAAGACTGCAAACCCCTTTAGTTATGCACGATAACTGCACAAAGAAGTAATGAGATACGTGTAAGCAATCTGTCATCAGTTAAATTCTCATGGAGAGAAAGAGAAGAGGAAAGAAGGTAGTGAGTAGTTCTGCTGGCATCCGTCAGTAACCCCAGCATACACAAGAATACAGAACAGCTAACACAAAACAAGGGTAGCATCTCAACTCCAAAAGACCTATATTAAAAAGCCCTTTGAGGTTCATGCATCTTCTCTGAGCTTTATTAAATTTAACTTCACAATCTCAACTTATATATCATATTATTTGAAGTATGAACTGTCTTTCATAACATCTGACACAGAAAAGAATCATTCTTCTGTAAATGCTCATAATAGCTTGGAGGATAACAGCGTTTTTCAGGAAGGGCTTGGGGTTGATTTATAACCTTCATTTCAGAAATGAAATTGAATAAATGCTTAAAGATATGTGAGCCTTGTAGCCAGTTTTATCACTGTTAGAGGCATTTCTGATAATAGAGATTCCTCCTTAAAATGAAAAGCAGTCCTGTTTTTTATCAGACCTTTTGTATGCCATGTGTATTTCAAGCATAGATGAATGAGCTGTAGAAATGTCAGCTCTTAACATGGCCCCACCTTGAGACTACAACGTGCCCCTCTAAGATCCAGCATTTTATCCATGTTTATCCTTCTCCAAATATCTGGATGTCCCCTGGGCAAGATGAGTAACGTTCCTGGAAGGATCCATATTTTAAATATCTTTCTCACAACATACATTAGGACCGAGCCAAGAGCCAGGTTACTCCCTATGTACCAACGCGGCTAGGCTTTTCATTACATGACTTGTCTTCAGACGTGAGTAGATCCACTGGCTGCTCTGAACATAATACAGCTTACCACAAAAGACAGAAGTTTATGGGTTTTGGGTTTTTTTTCGGAAAAAAAAAAAAGTCATATATCAAAATGGTTTCTTTGCTGATGTGGAACAGAAAAATCTGAAGAAAAAATAATTTGGTCCATTCCTCAAAACTTTTGGAACATTGAAGTGATCTTATTTTTAATAGCTTTGCTTAAAGCTGTTATAGCCTTTTTAAATTGTCGCAACAATTTCAAAGGCAGCAGAGGGAGAAGGATGAAGATTTACTTTTGTCAGCTTACAGGTAATTTTCCTAGTATAGACAGAACAATATGTTTGATATATTTAACAACCCATAAAGAAGTGTTAGCTGCATTCTCAGAGTGGCTCTACATTTTGGTGTATATTTCTTTCTACTCATCAGTATATGGAAGCTGTATGTATTTCATAAGACAGATCTAGAAAAACCCATTACTGCTACCAGTTAGAGTAAGACTAAGTTTCAAATCCAGTAAAAACTGTACCAAGCGAAGAACACACATTGTAGCAAGAATGTTCATGCATTTCTGAACTCACCTAATACCCTAATCTGTGTTCAAAAGAAAGGGGAGGTAAAGAAGAGGAAAAAAGAATGCTGGAAAGAAGACATTATTTGTTCAGTCTCAAGTGTTGGATGGGTTGTTTAATGTACACATGTGCACACACACATAACTGGAAATTATCACTTCTCTGTGAAGGTGCCCTTTCTAGAACAGGTTGGGAGAAACACGATCTTGGACTGCCTCATAGCACAGCTCTGCTCCTCAGATTGGCATCAGAAATGTGCATAAACCTACAAACTCAGGGAAGCAAGAATACCCGGCCAAGTGTTTTACTGCTGGGTGGAGCTGAAAATAACCAGAGGCCCCAAGCACCAAGAGGAGGTGGTTCAGGATGAGCTTAGGTGAGTTTGCTTAGCAGTTGCAGTATTTTGTAACTTGCCTTGATACAGTAGACCTAATATTGAGTGAAGATACAGGGGATGGAAAATTTGTTTTTTTGATATCCAATATGACCAGCTTTCTGAGCTTCATGAGACTCCATACTAAAGGCTGTGAGTAAAGTCCATGGTCTAACAGAAAAATTACATTATATTTTTGGAAAGGAGCAGGGGGCTTGTGGTATTTCCTGTTGGGACATAGGTTGGATGTTCGTAACTAGCCTGACTGCCTCTTCAGCAGTAAGGAGTCCAGCTGAAAAGGACAGTCAGGCTGTAATGATGTCTATCTTAATAGAATGTGGTGGACCCCCAAAAGATCATGAAGCAACAGATCCTGACAAACATTCAGTTTTCCTGGAGAGTTATGGAGGTGCTCAATGCTCTCAGCTCCCATTGGTTATACCCAGCTGCTCTAAGCCTGGTTTACGGGAAAAAAGGCTGTGATGTTGCCCTTTTTGGCTACATCTGTGCTAGTAATTCTAGCTCTTGAACACAATCTTCCATACTGGTAAATATTTTTAGACCCACTGCTAGCCTAGCTGTGGGCTGGGGCACGAGCACTATCCCAGAGAAGCCCCAGGCGCAGCCAGATTGCTCCCAGCAGGCAGCGTGTGTGCCATCACCCTGTTTTTTGAGGCTGACAGTTTAATAGTCCAGGTAGAGGTTTTTCTGTGCCATTTGGTTTTGGTTCTGGAGAACAGCCACTGACATGTTTATTGATACAATATACCTTTCTTACTTCTTTTGTGTATTTAGCTGAGGTCATGAACCACGTAATCCTGAGCCATTCTAGGTGTCTGATGGGCTCTAAGATTCCTTTCCAGGCAAGAAGAAATTGTAAATCAAGGGAGAAAGATATGTTTAGTGTCTCACACAGAACTTAGATGGGTGAACTCTTTTTTTCTATAGAGGGAGGAAAAGGGTGAGTACTTTCCTCAAATAGCCAGATCAATTCATCACTGCATTAATGTAAATTTGGAATAGGTAAAGACATAGAAGTTTTATATCTAAGATTGAAAAAAAAGTCAGTTCTCCAGAGCCTTAGAAGAGATAATGATGGAAAAAGGGCAGGAAAAGGTGATGAGGCAGCAGGAAGGGTAGGATAATTGGAAGAAGAGAATATAGGAAAGATTTGTCTTGAGTTGTAAATATTCAGGATATTATTTCTGGCTGTGGAAATTACATTGGACTCAACACTGCCAGTCAGTAACCTCGGGATGCTTGTTATAAATGAGTGTTAGCTATAACATCTTCTCTGACTGATGGATGCATGATCCAACAACTACTTATTTTTTGCTGATTTTAATACCCTAAGCTACTAATTGCCAGTATTGGAACAGTCTTGAGTCTGCCTATATTGAATTTTGTTCTGGTGACTAATTGTTTCCTGTGAGAAATTGCTGTCACCTTGAAATACATGTCTTTGGACTTAACTTTAATATATTCCTCATAAAAGCAGGAACTGACCTGTGGCATAGTTTAAGTTTTGATCTTCTTTGCATTAAAAACTGCTGCAATAGATATTTCATCTCATGTATGTCTCGTTGCATCCTGGGACCTTTCTTAGCAGCCTGTCTTCTGCATCATTCTGACTGAGACAGAGACTTTATTTGCTGACCTGTAATAAACTTTTCTCATACAAAGCTTTTACTGCAAGAGGAATTTTATTATAAACCCTGATAAATATCACACTGGTGGGAAAAATAATCCCTTTTGTTTTAAGAAATGTTCAGTTTCAGTCAAGTTCCTCTTACGAATTTGCGACTATCGCCTCATTCTGCCTTCAGAGGGGGATAGCTGCTATCCAAAGCAGACTCTCATGAGCTTGGGGTTAGTCTTGGCCATGTCTCAGGTCTGTGGTGTAGATAGTCCCGATAATTCTCCTCACGTTTGTGGCAGGGATGAGCATTGCTCCTTTCTGGCCAGAAGCAGAGCTCCAGTGCTGTGGCAGGGGTATTCTCAGGAGAGGTTGCAAGGGAGCAGGGTTTCGGTGCTTTTAGCCTAATGAGATGGGAAAGAAAGAAGAAAAGCCCTTAGACATTGCTTCAGACTTCACAATTGCCAATTTAGGCAAGCAGTGCTTTTTTCCCCTTTATTTTTCTTTTTTTTTTTCATTCTCTGCTTTAAAGGTTATGAATGCCAAACATGATAACTAGAGTGTGTAATTAAACTGATAACCAAGGTCCTGTAGGTAAAGTGGTTCTCATAATCAGTGACAGACTAATGAGTTCATCATGCAAATCTACTGTTTTCAGGCAGGCATGAGCAATTCTTACCTATGCTATGGAAACTGGGACTGCAATTAGCCTGTATTAAAAGCTCTGCTAAAGGTACACTATATAAGATGCAGCTCAGCACTGCATTAACAAAGCTCTACAACTATGGGACAGCCATCAGACTGCAAAACTATCTTGGATGTACTTGTAAACTTGTCCACAGACATCCAGAGAGTGAATGCAAAGTAGGTGATTATTACAGAATAAAATTAAGTGTTTAACACTTTCACTGCAAAACTTTGATACTGAACAGATCCCACAAATCTACACCTAGCCCAAAGATGTTAAAGTTATTCTTGGAGACTATTGGTGGTCTAATATGGCTTGGAAATTATTCCTAGTAGTTTACTTCAGAATATACTTGACATTTTTGCAGTGATATTTTTAGTTCAAAACAAAGATGAAACTTATAGGTGTATTCATTTTTATTTATAACATGTTGATGTAAAAATCAGGGAACCAATATTAAAAACAAAAAAAACCCAACAAGCAAGGAATATCAAAATAGTGATAATTGAAGTAACGTCTGTGTGCTTCAGGTAATTAGCTCTTCAAGTCAGATCTTTCCTTTTTACATCTGTTAGAGTGCCAAGACTATTTTTCATGTTGCCAAATATTAGGAGTTAGGGATTTTTTTGGCCAAATCTCCAAAAAGACAGAACAGAAGACAAAAGTCTAACAATATAGATATCAGAGGTGTAAATAAATAAATAACGATATACATCTTAAGTGTAAGGCAATTTAAATTTTGCATTGTAAAAATTCTATCAAATAGAATGGATTTAAAATGGCAAATGGGGTTGAACCAAAGCAGGAAGTTGTGTAATACGTTATTGGTTTAGTATTGCCTGCTTAGGGGACTCTTTGCCTTGGTTCATTAAAATTTATCAGAGCTTTTGTTATTTTAAAAATCGACTACAGATTTTTACAGCATAAGTGTGCACTTAATTCCATTTCATTGAACTAAAGTGATATTTATTGTACTTGTAAAGTGCAGTGAGAAGCTGATACTGAGACTTCAGGAAATGATTAGTGGTATCTTATTTCTAAACTAATGACAGCTTTGCAGTGTAAAGTTCTCATTAGAAGAGACTAACTCTCATGTTTCAGAAGTACACGCCGCATAAAGGAGGATTTAAGGTTCCTTTTGTACTGATGTTTTACTTTTTACAAACTATGTCCTGACCGAGGAAAGGTCACGGGCTATGAAGAAGATGACTGTTTACATTCCTCTGCAAAACAGTTGTGGCCAGGAGGAAAATGACTTCTGCCTGTCAAATTCTCTCAAACTACCTGAACTAGAATGCAGAGGGTAAATTATTTCATGCAAAAAGCCGAGGAGGTGGGATTGAGTCTTGATGGCAAACCAATAAGCAAAATGGAACTAACAGAAGTAACTCTTCTTCTTGGCCATGGCTTTCACCAGCCCACCAACAGATAGGTTGGGAGAAGGGTGGGAGAAAGTAAGAATGCAAACAGAAGTGATAATGAGCCTGGTGAGGGATGTGAATTGTGGGATGAAAGGAGAAGGCACTTTTCACCTTCAGTGGGTACAAAATCTAACCTAATCAGAAAATGTAATCAAGATTGGTGCGTAAGTCAGATTCTTCAAGGTCTGAACTTCCTTTACTGATATTTGAAAATAAAGAAAGCAGAAGAGGATGTCCCGTTTTGTTTCTCAGGTCTCTCCACAGAAGAGGACAGATGTGCTATAGACCTCAGTACATGCTGTTTTCTCTGTGGAAGCTGAAAACTCAACAATTTAAAAAAAAGTAACCAAAATATTTTGTTCACCTTGAACTAGAACATTTCAAATACTCGCTTGAGCAAAATATCCTTTATTGAAGATAGTATTCAAAACCAAAATATCCCTTCATAGAGAAAATAATTTGTTAAATGATGAATCATCAAATGATATGATAAAAAAGGAGCAGCATATTCTAAGCTAAAAACATTTAAAAGGAATTTTAGGAGTTAAGATTCATAAGGCAGTAGGAAAATGTAGAGATATAATTTACAAGTTAAGATACTAACATCCGAGAGGGATAAAATACGTTATGCTGGTCTCAAGTATTATCCTTATTATTATTGCTCATCACTTAGTAAATGGTGACATCTGTAGTTTTAACAGTCAATCCTTAGAGAAGGGTAAGCATTGCTTCTTTCCAATTAGTACAACCAGCCCTATATAAACAACAGGTAGTACAATTTTCACTTCTTGAAACAGCTTTACTGGATGATGCAGGGTTCATATGTCAACACCTGCATATTTTTACTAGATCTGGGAAGCATGCTATAGCAATTCTTCAATTTGTTGTTAGCCATGGTGTAGCTGCCTGCATTTAAGTAGTCTGTAGTGAAGTATGGACTTAAACAAGCTACCTACAGTTGTACTGCCACTATTCTAAAAGCCTTTTGGCATCTGGAGTCTAATAAGACTCCTACGAAATAATAAGGATAAAAGTCTGATTCTGATCCATATTTGGGATCGCTAAATTACAGAATGATACTGATGAAGCATAGGGTTTTCTAGCATTTGTTCAAGTGGAAACAAGAATTTTAGCTGTACTGAAACACTGGCATTAGTCATTGGGAAATAAAGATACAGAAAGATTGATAAGGCAGGCTCTCAAAAAGGAGTGAAACATTGAAAATGACATTGTGAGCACCTAGAGTCACAGAGAGCAGCGTGTCTTTGGGACTAGCTGTGAGGTGGCTGCCTCATGCACATATGCTGTCAAGAAAGGAACAGCTCTTCCTCCACACCCCAAGTAAAAGGCTCTAAGATGAGCAATTTGCCAGAGAAGCCCTCTGAGCAATAGCCACCCCAGCAGCCTGGGGCAGCTGAACAGCACTGCATGATTCTCTCAGAGTTACAGGGGAAAAAATATTGCTTTTATGACTCTTTAATGCAGTTCAATGCTGAAGAAGAAATTGAACTTTTCTGTTGGCACTGCTCTGCCAGCGAGCTTGTATTTAATTTTTCCTTTGAGCCCTTAAACAACTCCATACTGCATCTGTATCTGTTCCTAATCAATCATGTTAGGCCTTTTTCTGCTCACCAAGGTCTGTCACTCACCTGTGACACACAGAAAAATGCTTGCTCAGATGCAGTCTCCTGGGTTTCCTCTCCCATTCCTCTCAGTCCCACTCTTCTCTGGAGTCGTCTGGCTGGCAGTCCATTTTGTAATATGAAGGCCATTGAGGTCTGGTTTATTTTATTTCCTGAAATGTGGCTGGATAAANTTTTTTTTTTTTTTTTTTCCCTTCTGTAAACAATTCAAGAGCATCTTATGACCGTTTTAATAGCATTTTGCTACACCAGCTTCAGGATGCCCCATCAATAAATATTGAGTTGCCTGGGGTTCCTTCTTTTGCTGTCCATTTAATACAACTGATGCCAAATGTACATTAACTGCATAATTAGTGGCAATGGCTGATACTCCAATTCAGATGAAAAAACATCTTTAATTAGTGTTATCACAACCTTTGACAAGTATAGCCTGCTTTAATGACATCCTATGACATTATTCTGTAACTGTTCTAATGAACAGTTTCATTTCACACCCAAGAAAGTAACTCTTGTTTGCTTTTATCTCTCTTGCTGGGTAGACATCTGAAAACTGGGCATGTCACCAGGGCTCTTGTGCTCTCCTGAGCTGTCTGTGCTTTTTCCCAGTGACAAGAGAAAAATGGGACCATTTAAATTGTTGTCCAGCCTCTGTGCGGGCAAGGAGCCCTGCTTGAACAACACCTCCTGCAGCCTCGCAGGCACGACCTGGTTTTAAGCTCCAGGACACAGGAAACTAAACACTACTGCTAAGTCAGTAGCTTCGGAGTAATGGAGCTGTCAGACGCGGTCGGGCTGGGGAGCGGCGTAGTGCACTGTGTTTCCCAGCCCTGCGCAGAGAAAAGGGCAGGAGTCACGGCCGAGGCTCCCAGCCCGGCTGACAGCACGGGGCAGCCGGCACCGGGGACCCGTCACTGCCGCGGCCGGCCAGTTCTGCCTGTCAAACTAAACGATAGCATCTAGAATCAGCAGTAAAGACAAAACCCTGTAACTATCCATTGATTAACCCGGGGAAAAAACGTATTACTTTTAATCTCCTGTCTTATTTACTTGGAGAACTTGATTAAACAATAAAAAGAAAAGTCCCAATTAAGCTTACAGGACTTTCACCCATGCTGTCCTCTACCCTCTTCCACATTCTCCATGAATACAGTGTTTTTAACCTGAAGCTGCAGCAGGCGCATGAAAGCATCATGCGTACCATCGCGCCTGCAGAGCTTTCTTCCAAGGACCAGTCTAGAAAAGCCAGATGTGGTCATTCCTACCTCTTCAAACACTGAGTCTTTGAGGAAAAATCAGATCTGGAAGTACTGAGATATCACAGTACACAGATGAATGAAAGAAGGCAGGTGACAAAGTGGTGTTTAATAAGGAGAGTTCCTTCTTTCTCAACTCTTTCTTTAACATCCTCTCACCACCATCCTGATGCTTCCTCCCTCTGCCAGTGCCCGCACCCTGACGCCTCCTCTCAAGGCTACCTGACAGGCTGTTGCTTCTAACTCAGGTTCATTCTTGCTCTTATGGAGAAACTGCCAGGCTGCAGGGACTAAATGAAAGAGCAGTTTAAAATGGCCTTTTCTCTTTTAAATTTAGCCCTCAAAATATGGGGGGGAATGACACGGGGGACAGAACAACGATGAGGGAGGAGGGAGGGAGTCTTTTCAGTTCATCTTGTACTTCTGACTTATTTCTCTTTATATAAATTTATATTTTCATAGGAATACAATTCTTTTTGAGCAGAAATCCTTTTAACTATGCATTTGAAAAGCACGTTGCGGGTGCTGCCATAATGTTACAAATAACGGCCCAATACTTCCGCTGCACAGAAGATGCATGGGACATTAATTAGGTTCCATTGTTTCTTTGCCTTTAATTTAATGTAGGTTTCCATGACAGCAAAGAGAGACAAATCAGTCAAAGCCAATAGTTAAAACTGACAATTTGCATTCTGGTCACCAGCCTTAAAAATGTGATGTACATTTAAATAATTAGATTGTCTGAGTGTTTGGTCACGTTATACTGCTGTCTCTTCATTTACAGCAGTCTTCTGTAAAAATGTAATCTATTATGGGATGTTGATCTGCAATTTTGACTCTTTGCGATTTACAGACTGGTCTATTCAAATCCAAAAAGGGGTTTTATCCTAACTAATGCAATAATAGTAGTAATAAGAGCAGGGTGGGAGCTGTTATGCTGTAGCCTAACTACGTATTTATATGAAAGTTGTATATAGAGATGGCTGAAAGTAGTTTTAACAGAAAATGTAACAGAAAATATTGTATTGACTAAAATCTATTTTTTCTCTTCTAAATGTCCTCCTTCTACTAGAAAAAAAAAACCAAACAGAATATCCAGAAACATCTTGATTCTCCAATGTTGGCCTCGAGTCTCCTGCAAATTGGTCTGATGCATTTGCTCACTGTTTCATTCAAGAGGCAAAGACAAGAAGAGTTTAGGCACACCCAAAAATCTAGTTTACATATATTTGCATATCTTTTTTAGAGAAATCTTGTTTCTTACTGTATGAAATGCTTAGAAAAAAACTTCTTTAAACATATGATTTATATTACTGTTCTTAATCATTAATGCTAGCCTGTAGCACAGGTATTTAAGATAGTTGTAGGCTTCCCCATGTAGAACTGTAAAGAGGGGAAGTATGAAGTCATTGTAAATTTTCTTAAATGCTGGCAGAGGAGAAACTTGGTTTGAATACTCTCTTGCTGTCAAATGGATCTGATTTAGGTTTACAAAATATGGCAGCCTTCTCCAAAATGGTCAGCTGACTTCGTATGAACAGTGTCTCCCACTTTAAACTGCTATTTCTGTTTTGTGTGATGGAAAGCACTGACATATTTTGTTGAATCACACACATGCAGAATATCTCTTCCTATTTTCAGCTGTCTTTCTGGAGCATCAGGGTCTGTGACTACATCTCCTAAAATAGCTCCAAATGTAATTAAACATGAGGTGTTGCATCTGTGTCTCATTGGCACAAGCCAGAGAAGTTGATGCTTTTTCTAAAAGAAATTTGAAGCAGCAGAACATTCAAAATACAAACGTTAGGGTCAGACACCTCCGGGGCAGTTGTCACATTTTATGACAAGCTGGGCAAAAGTGCTCAATTCAACTGTTCAGAATGTTCAGTTGAAAAATACTTCGCAGTATCTGGGAAGAGCTGGCTGAACAGTCTCTGACTTGATAAGACCCCGTTCTTGGTGGTATGCAGAAGTTGATCAGATAATGAAAGTTGTGTACTCAACTCCCTCCCCAAACACCCCCAGCCTCTCCCTGAGTCCTTCTAGAGGTGGTCTTATGGATGGCTGTGAAGGCTCAGGCAAGCGACTGCAGTGTATCTTACAGAGAGCAAGCCTGGATACATACTCAGCCTGCTCATCCAAAGCACTAATGTGCCATGCATAAGAAATGGGATTTTGTACCTCATACCCCTTTCTGCATATAGGAGAGATCACATTGCAAATGGCAGAAAACTCTGCAAAACTTAAAAACCCAAACCCCTCAACAGCTCGAGGGTGTATGCTCTGGAAGAGGTTCAAGTGGTGGAAAGAGGACTTGTTTGTTTCCTTTGGGGTTTTTAAGGAAACCAAACACTGGAAACAACTGTGGTGGAAGAGAAAACAAGCTTATGTCCAGGACTCTTGAGATAAATGGTCTTGCTGAAAAGTTTAATTGGGATGCACATTATAAATTTCCCTTGAATAAGAAACAGTGGACTAGAGTAAGTGGTTGCTGTAATGACTTGCCTTTTGAGGAAAAACACCAGGCAAAACTTTATTTATTTAAATTCCGCCCTTGACAATTAAAAGGTCCACTTTGTACAAGAAAGGTTTGCTTTGGTAAACCTGTTACTTCTGTTAACATTTTAGGAAAGCAAAGCATTGGCTGCTGAAGAAAACAAGGCATTTGGAAAGCTTGAGGATGGATGGATGGATGAGGTAGCTATGTGAAAAAGAAAACTCTGGAAGTGGGTTTGATGTGTAAAGATGTGATGAGACTAAAAAGTATCACAAATGAAAGCCCAAACTGAACCTCCTGATACAGGATGTATCGGAGAATTAGGTCATTACAAAAATGGCTGGGTTGAATAGGAGTCTGATTACAGTGGTGACAGCCTGCATTCAAAGAGAAGGAATTACAGGAGAGTGTTATAGACTGGTTCATTATCTGTGGGGATACTCAAACCCCTCCCCTTTGGCTCCGTTTATTTCAGAGTAATTCTGCCTCTCCCTCTAAGTACTGCTGACATAATCTGAGTACAAGACAAATTGAAAGCAGAAATAATGACGGTGACAATGGTAATGGGACTTTCTGGAAATAAATAAGCCTTGGAGATGAAGGATGGATTAACGTTTTGTTTGTGAGGGGGTGTGGAAAGATTATCTGGAACCCTGTTCTGCTGGATCTAGGAGACTGATCTGACAGCAAAGATGCATAGTGGCTCTAAAAGATGTGGTAGTCTGGTGCATCTATGAAATGACCACAGAGAGCATAAGCCCCTCCAGTCCAACCAGTAACATTCCGAGGTGGTGGTGGGGAACAAATAGCATGGAATGGGGCAGAAGCTTCTGTAAAACAGTAAATACAATTCTAGCAACTTTCAAGTCAGTCAAGGTGTAGTAGAGTGCTACAGGGGAAAGGGAAATGGGGATGCCTCATATTTAAGCTAACAGCATATTTACTACAAAGTGTAAATATGGTACAAAAGGAAAGAAGTATGTCCATACAGCTGGGAAGCAGGAGATAATTAAGTACTCTGCAGAAGAAGTCCTTTGCCCCTGAAAGAACCAAAGTTTTGTGGTAACCTGAGAACACGAACAACCATAATTCCAATAAGTGGTACCTTCCCCTGCAGTAATGCTGTTTTGGCCTCTGACATAAACTAGTGTAAATAGCTGTTAAAGACTATTTTTCTCAAATCCCTTCTTGTTTGCCAAAAAAAGAAGGGAGAAAATAGGACAGCATAAAATGCTATGTGGAATGTACCCATGCCTGTAACTTCAATAACTCCTAATCCTTGCAGAGGCTACGGACAAGGAGGGCTTCTGTAATGTCCCCCTCAGCTCCATCTGTGGTGGGACAGGCAGGAGGGCTGAGAGAAGAGCTCTTCAGGAGGAAGAAAGAAGCTTCTTGACTTTGGAGGAGGGAAAAAGTTGTATGATGGAGTGAGCAGGGCATAGCTGCAGTCCAACTCTGGTGGGAAAACTAAGGATTTTGTGCCAAAAAGTGGCTACAGGCTGAAAAAGACTTTTTTTTTTTTCTTTAAAGGGCTTTTACATGACTTTTTTTCCTTCACTTTCCAAAGCATGTAGACCTTCCCAACTTGTATTTCCCACATGAGATCTACCTATCAAAGCATCTCACTAATTCACAGGAAAAAACACCTTAGACAACAGGACTAGGGTTCAGTTTGGGTAAAATATAGGGAGGACTCCTATTTTAGGTGGGGTTTTTTGGGGGGAGGGGTTTTTGTTTTGATTTGGTTTTAGTTTTGTTTTGTTTTAAGGTGTTGTTGCAAGGCAAAAGATGCTGTAAAGCAGCCTTCTACTCTATTGAATTCTTAGGTTAATAAATGCGTTAAATTCTTCACTGTGGAAGACAAAGCTTTCTAACCAGATTGCCAATGCAAATATCCTTCTGCACTCAAGTAGTCATAAACTTTCCTTCATGACCTTAAGAAAACTTTGCTGGCTAGAGTTCTTTCTTGTCTTTTGAGTTTGAAGTTATCCTCTCATCTGAGTTGCAGTGGGTTGTTTTGCAGTTGAGCTTTTCCTGAACTAATAATTCAACTGAAGCTAACACCTCTTCCCTAGAAAAATGTGAGGCGGAAAAATTTCCAGTATTTGAAACTGCTGGAATAGCATGTTTTTAGTACGGAGGCCAAAGACTCAACCTTTTGGTTTCCTATATCTCAGCTAGTCTTCCAGAACCCACGAGCTCTTTAGTTCAGATCAGTTTTGATGGCAAATGAACTGAGATGACCCAAACTGGAATGTATTTGTCCTTCTTACAGAAATTTAAAGTGATCATGAAGAGGTAAATGAATTTATCCACAGCACAGGAGTAAATGCCAGTCCTTTTTAGAGAAAGAGGAAAAATTTTTGCAACCAAGAGTCAATAACAGAGAGGTAGCTGAAACACCTGACTGCATTTTTATAAGTTCTTATAGGCTGTGTCTAGATTAGCAAGAAGCACACTGCTTGCCCTCTGGGAATGGATTTCTAGAATAAAGCAGTTGTTGCTGAGGTTCTAAGATCCACACTATGTTCATTTCAGGGTGTTTTGCTTCAAACTAAATCTAGTTTGGGCCTGCGGACTGAGCCCATGGTGGTGTACGCTAGGTACATCTCCAAAAAACATCTTGCAGTTCCTTCCAAAATGAATTGACTCCAAGACTGCTCTGGAAAGTGTATTGGACCATAGTAAATGAGGCTGTGGGGAAAATAATTTCAGAATGATGCTCCTCGTCTAAACTAAAGTGTTAGTTGAGACACATTCTGTGCTATCTTCTGGCTGTCAGAAGTTCTTAATACAAGTATTGAGATTCAGGCTTATGCCACTTAAGAGGCATTCAAAAGCACAAATGTAACACCTTGCTTAGACACTGAAATCAAGAACCTATTGTCACAAATAGAAATAACAAAGCTTTTCCAGAAGATATTCTGATGTCCAAAGGACCACAAATATGTTGCACAAAAACTTGATATAGTTGCATATACAAAGCTTTACTAGCAGGGTCCATAACTGATGTCATACATTGACTTCAAAGTTACTGGAGAGAGCAGGGCCATGGGGGGTGGAAGCATGGGAAGGAAAAGGAGAGGAAAAATAGAGAGAGGGAAAAAACCTCAGTCGTGGCCAGCTGGGCGAAATGGTAGGACCCCAAATGAGCATCTTGACCTGTGCAAAGGTGTTTCCCAATGTTGTCCTGTGGGAGTTTTGTAGCTTTCTTGAGGAATCCCTCAAAATCCCTGTCGGTTGTTCTTGCATATGATGGCACGAGCACCCATTGCAGCACACTTCTTCAGGTGCATGTGCTGTATGCTGACTGGCTGCTAAGCTCCGTACATCCATATTGTTAGTTAATGTTTTGGGGTATGTAAATTATTATGTACTATGTTATCTATGGGGCTGTAAAGTTGCAAACTAGAAGCTGCAAGGGGAACGTGAAGAACACGGAGTCACAGAATAAAAGCTAGAAGGCCAGTCCATAAACACAAGACTGCAGGATCTGGCAACGCAGCACTATGAAGGCAAAGGCACTTGGAATGCTTTCCCTTGGGGTGAAGGCACTGTCACGGTGTCTTTGGGGTGTGCAAGTAAAAGGTTACAAGTGAAGGGTGGGCAACATAATTGGAAATGAAAGGTCCTTCCTCACTGTTACGGTACCTAAGGCACCTAAGGCACCGTGCAACAATTGTTATTTTGGGATCAGTCTCCAAGGATCTGGTTCAGAGCATGAAAAGCTTTAACTCTCATTAAGTGGTAAGCACCCTACAGTTCTCACCATAGATAGCTGTATCTTTGTCCTTTCAGACATCTACTAGTGATTTAAATGCCATTGTGTTCAGGAAAGTCTCCTGCTAATTGCTAGTCTTAAATATCTGCATTATGCTGCTTCCAGCCACAGTGTGTAAAATTATTTGATCAATATTTTATGGTGGTGGCTTCTTTAGAGGCAGAACCATTGATTCTAATAGTTTAAACCAAAGATAGAGGACTGTCATCATTCAACAACAGTAATTACCTCATCGTAATTAGAGTTAGGTACTTAGTAATAAGTAATAACAGTAGAATACAAAAATGATAACTGGAGGCTTTTATTATTAAAATTGCTAATGGTGAGTCATAAACAGCAGCTGAAAGAGAGGAAATGAAAGATGCATCTGTGTGGCACTTTCAGCAGCCAGATCTCTTTCTGCTTAAACAGGAAGCAGCCAGGTTATCAGAACAGTTTTTATCTTTCAGAGAAATAAATAGCCAGCTCCAGTGGGAACTCGTACCGGTCCTTCCTTCAGTGAAGCATGTGTCTGTTTATCTGATGAAGCTGGCTATGCTCTCCTTTCAGCTGAAGTTCTTAACCATATAAGAAAAGAGAAGGATACATATGCAATGCCAAAATTATTTATCCCTGGGGTAGATAAAAGATCAGGAGCTGGCTCTGGAGAGAATTACTACTTACCTTTCATCTAGACTTTCCCCTACCCTTGAATTTCCTGGGTTTCAGGAGTCCATAGGTGAGTGCTGTCAGTGCATCTGTGGAATTCGCCTTTCCTCGAGGTGTCTACTCTTCGCTGGGAACATCACACTTTTTGCCAACCTTCTGAAGAGTATTGCAAGGAAAACATAACCTTAAGGGTTTTTTAATCTCAGTTTGCACAACACTAAAAGGCACACATATATATATATATATATA
>VUYV01000190.1:678185-779673 GCA_008711295.1 Anarhynchus alexandrinus | reverse complement strand
TATATATATATATATAAAAAAAAAAAATGAAAATTTCTTCCACTTCAGGAAGAGGTTCTTGAGATCCAGTGAATTTACTACTAGCAGTTTAACAACTGTAATTTTTGCCTTGCACTTAAAGTTGTGAACTGCACAGAATTAATTTAAATATGACAGACTTTCTTGGCTAAAGTGTTTGCTGTTTCAAGTTCTATATAAATTTCCATAGAGAATGGGTGTGAAATGCTTTCATTCAGTTGTGACAGCACTTTTACAGCAATTAGCAACATTCATGCCTTCTTTGCACTGAAGGAAAGGATTACAGCAGGTTAAAGGCAAGAAAGTACCAGTCATAGCTACTATATATTTTGGTTTTCATCTTGTGTTCTAGTTGTACGAATGAGAAGATTTGCATTAAGTCTGAGTTTTATCACTAGATTTATACCAGTTTAATTTTCTGAGTTAATAAGGCTACTCTAATTTTGCTCCTAGCTGAGAATACTCTTTCTATTCTCTCTTTTCTCAAGATCAAAATCCGAAAGTATAACTTCTCACAGAGACAGGCTTTCTATGTGTATAAAAGCCTGCTTTTTCCTTATACTTGTTTTCTTCCTCCTTTTTCTTTTGGTCTCCCGGGTGTTGATTACAAAGCAATTAAAACTTCTTACTGTGGGAGCAAAGGTTTGACCCAGAATGACATCAGCAGCTGTCACCACCCAGCCCTTCCCCATTTTTCATAGGTCCTGAGGCTTTTTGGCTAGGAATTTATGAAGTTGAAAGTCTTGAAAGGTGCAAACCCCTCTCTTCTGTTCCATTACCTGGAGTAGTCTTCAGAGGAGCCTCAGGTCATCCGAGTGTAACTGGTTCATGCTCTGGAACTGACAACTTTCTGCCTTTCTTCTTATCATCCCTTTTCTGTCCTCTCCCTGCCTGCTCCTTCCTCCTCATTTCTTTCCTGGTCTTTATTTGTTTCTCTTTCAAGCTGTTTGCTCACTCTTCTTTTTTAGCAAAGCATATTTTTCCTACTTATTGACATCAACTGGTTAACTGGTCTTATGAGGTAAATGAAAGCAGCACCAATAATACCCTCCATTCTTGCATCTATTTGTAAAACATAATGTACCATTTTCTGGAATACAGGAAATATGACCTCCCTTTCCCCCTGCTGCAAATATCTTGCCACTCACGTATCAGCCTGTTATGCATGTCTCCTAAATATGGCTATCTGACTGAAAACCGTGTATGTGGTCAATAATCAGTTCTATTGCTAGCAAAGAATCTATTGAATGTACGAAAGACATTTAAATATCTGAGAGATCATTATCTATATTTTTAAGGATGCGTCACTGTTCTTCTGTCCTACTGGTTGTTTCAGCCTAGTGTTACTTTGGTTGACTCCAAGGTACTGTGTATGTGTGCAGACCATTGTTTCTGACTGTCCTTGCCTTGTAGTCAACACATAGTCTCTGACAGGTACGTATCTCTCTAGGGTTTTTGTTCATTTGCAGTTGATTTACAGCCTCAGAGCCCTTATCCATAGAAACATTCAGTACTAAAGCAAAGGTCAGTAATATAAGCAAAGCTTCACAGAAATTAATTTCTCTAACATGGGAAGGTTTACAAGAGTAAAATAACCAACAAACTGACCAAATTAATTTTCTCAGGTTTCAGATTAACTGATATTCCACTGTATACATGAAGTCTTTAAGGTTGTACAAGTGTTTCTGGGAATAAAATTTGGCCCTTGGGTTATGCTGTCTGTAACACAGAGTATGATAAATGCATGCAAGTTATCCAAATGTCTGAATGGTTTGCCTGTAGCAGACTCTACACAGAATTGGATTTTAAAAGACATGGATCTTTGTCCGTATGTAAATTTCATTCTGTAGCGGGATGTCCTCTAAAATCTTCAGATCAGTGACTGGTTGGCAGTGAAGCTTTAGATAACATTTTTATGAGAAAATTCATTGACAAACCTTCCAATAATAAAGTGTTAGGTCAAAGTTAATTTGAATGTTGCACACTGAGATGTCATTCTTTCCTTGCAGTAACGCTTCACGGAGAACACAGTGCTGTGTTAAAGCAGCCTAATAATACTGAGTCGCGTCCAAAGTGTCAACGGTGCTTTCCTGTGACTTATTAAATTTCTGTTTCCTGAGGGCTACTGCAATCATAGGCTTCATTTTTCTCTAGTAAGACTATGCTGGTTTTGGGACACTGTCATTTCTTCTTGTATGCTCAGGTCCCTGATTTTGAAGACTTCTTTGTTATGGTACTGTTTCACGTTTTTTGTGCTTTTCAGAAAATTTAATGTTTATTCAGTAATTATTTCTGTAGGTCCCTTGAACTCCATTAGAAGTTGGAAAACAGTAGCGCTTTAAAAAAATTTGTATTAATAGTATTATTATAGAATAGATTATATAATAATACAACATGCTGTATTCTATATCTTTCAATTATATATAATATAATTCTATATAAAAACATATATAGCATTTTGAAATATTATATATTGAGTGAAGAAAATGTTTCTATATTGAAAATTTGTTTAATGTATAATATAAGAATAAATACCTGGGTAGAACTGGGTGGGTCAGGCTAATTTCTGAATGACCCTGTAAATATATAAAGACAACACTACGAGGAATGGGGCTATACTGCTTTCATTACGCTGCCTGGGTATGATGCTTGTTTCAGGGATCACACAGGAAAGCTTTTTCCATCATTGCTTGTGCTGTTCTTGTCTGCCCTAAAGGGTTTTGTGCTGCAGATGCATATCCGTAGCACTGGCAAAGTCACAACAGTCAAATGTGTTAATCCTTTCCAAATGAGTGTTCTGGAGTAACTGCTCAAAAGATTTTTTGGGGTTGAGTTGGTTGCATTCATGGTATTATGGTTATGTGGTCTATCCGTGACCTGGAATCTCTGATATTTAGTCATCAAGTACTGGCCACGTGATGCACAGGTCCTTGATCTTGGAGAGGGTGTCATTCTTCTGGTTAGCTCATTTTCTGTTTCCTCTCAGGAAAAGGTCACCACTCTGTAGAAATCTTTTAACTTTAAGAAACCACACGCCAAATGCCCTTTTTCTAGTGTGACAGATCTTTTTTTAGTAATGGTAAAAGAACAGTATTTATGTCTCTCCATGAAACAAATTACAGATATGAATCCACTTATTTTATTTTGCCTGTAATTTTGGGTCTTGAAAAAGGGATAAACTATCATTAGAAACTTTTGGTTAAACCTTCATCCAAAAAAACCCACAACCCCACAATACAACATAAAATATTCTCAAACACCCACCCTCCTGCTAATCTACTGGGAAAAGAAAGTATAGGATACCATGCAAATAACAAAATATTGTGGAAGAGAAAGTGGTGCATTAGCAATGCTCACAGTTGCCATTTTATATAAAAATATAATTTCTTTTTACCAGACAGAGTCAGAATTTTGTCATCTTCTTCAATCTTTTACTGCAAAACTTAAGTATATTCCTTGAAGTTAGATATATTTTGTTGTCTTTGTAAAAAAAAAATCAGTATGAAATACTGAAAATGAAATAGAGATGCTTCATCAGATTTTTGCTAGTTTATAATATATACAGATGGCAAAGGACTTCAATAATTTTAAAATCTTGTACTACCAGTGAAAATGATTCATGTTACTTGCTTCTCAAAGCACTTCACAGAATTCAGAGATGTCAACTTTTTCTTCAAATTCTCAAATAAGAAAACTTTAACATCTTAAGATTACATATTGGATGGGAAGCCCATTTTTCAGAAGTGACAGTGCTCAGTTGTTCCTCAGACCATGTTTATTTCTTCTATATTTAAAATTGTATCCCGACACCATTGATTTTAAAATTTGCTTTCATCCAAAAAACCCCAGAGTGTGTCCAAGACCGTTCTGATGCAAGATGTGGTCCTGAACCAAACTAAAAGGGTAATGTAATCACAGCCTCTGTTAGGAGTTTGTTGTTCATTTGTTAGTCATTCAAATACAGAAATAAAAGACAGGGGAGCGAAAGTCCCTTTATGTGTATTTTAATTATAATTCTAGCTAAATACTGTGACAGGTTTGCTTTTTAGAAATGAAAAGCTAATGACCCATGTAATGAATAAATTAAATGGGTTTATTCACTTCACACATGTTTTCTTACAAAATGCATCATAAATGGAGAAGCTTGTTTAATGATGGAATGTCTTGTTGAAGTGGATGTTTATCAGTCTCCCAAATGTAATATTTGCTGTCAAAGCTTCCGTGCAAAACGTGCGTGTATTTGGCTTTCGATGGAAGGATTCGTAACTAAGCAGCACCTTAATTAGCATTTTGTCACATCTCTCCTCAGACAATGCTTGTCTGGAACTGTGTTTTTGCTGTGCAGGGTATGAGGGTGTCACAGCTAATTTTTTTTAAGAAAGGCCGAGAATGTCATATTTTCATTGGGATGTGTGTGTCCCACAGACCACCACTCTCCTTGGAAGCTAGTAGTGATCTGAAAGATACCATTGTCTACCACTGATATTTCCTTTGTTTAGCAACTACTTTGGTAAGAGTTGAGAGATTTTACTCTGATGTTGGCTTTAAAAACTAGTTGGACAGTGTCACTAACCCTTACTGTTACTGTAATTTCAATTTTTTCACCTTAATTTCTCTTTTCTCAAGATTTGTGTCCACTGGAGCAGCAGGAGGAAGAGATGGGTAAAATGAAACCTTACAGATAACTCCATCAATGTCTGTTTAGGCTTTAAGAGTTGAGGGGTTGATCATATAGTCTCAACTTGGACCTTTGGCATAAAAAAACTATATAGTTGCATTGTCAGATGTAACGCAGTCTGATGCATGCACACTTTTATCACAGTGAAAGTTAGTGGGTTTCTGAATGTTGCTTGTTAGTTAATTACAGACTTTTAGGATATCTGATTTCAGAACTCAGCTTTGGTCAGTTTGGTCTAAATTTCCTAATTAAAAGCAGTTTCGGTAGTGGATTTTGAGAGAAAATTTAACTTCAGTCAGAATAACTCTATTGATGTTTTTTGCTGAACACGCCTAACTTCAGGGAAGACCAATTTGGCTGGAACAATCTTTGCTTTTTATCTTCTCTCTATAAAACACATTTTGATCTCAGAGTATCACATAATATAAACTATGGTTTCATTCTATATTGAGCAGGAGTTTGTTCTGAGGTCTTCAAAACTACAAATCCCAGGTGGATAGAGAATAACTTATGAAAAGTCATCTGTTCTGTTTCTTTATGGCAGCCAGAATGCAAGAATAAACAACAAGTTTGCTCTCTTTTACTTTAGGTTATCTGGATTAGGTTTTTGTCTATTTGTAAGAGGTCTGTGTTTTTGTGAAAAAGGGTAAGAACATTTTCAGGGCAGGATGAACCCCATTGTGTTCTGTTTTCACATCCTGTAGCAGAGATCTGATATCACTCATATTCTATGAGAGAGAGTGTTTTACAAGAAATGAAACAAAACAGGATGCTTCTAATGATTAAGCAAATACCATAAACTTCTTGCAAGAACTTCCATTTTAATTATATTGAGCTTTTTTGTACACAGCGGAGAACTTTCTGCCTTCTTTCATAAATACCACCTAATAAGTGAGCCAATTTTTTTTAAATGCCTGGAAGCTAGTTTATATAGTCAAATACAGATTATTAGACTCAATATATGAAAGCTTGAATAAACTTCTTCTGACCTGTATTGTGAAGTAGGCTGGGGGAGATAACCCACTGGTTATTTCTAAATCTAAGATGTATGCATAGTCTAAAAATAAAATAAGATGTATGCAATGAATTATGGCAACAGCATTGGAGAAAGTAAGTAGCTGGGCATCTAGGATGTTCTGTTTTCTTCTTGCACAGCTCTTTAAATTGCAGTGAATCTGGGAAGTGATTGCTCACAATCAGAATTAATTGAATTCTGAGATTTAATCCCCAAGACATTGTGAGAATACATTTGTATAGGAAGCCTGACCACTTTTATTGACTGGGGACTTTAGGATGTAGGGAAACATTTTGTCTTGGAGGTAAACTGAAATGCTTTAATGTCTCTCTCACAAAATTAAAGAATATTCTCACAAACATTATGCGGCAACCAGGAGTAGCACAAAGAGTTGTTGTGTTGTGTTTTCCTGATTGAATCTGGCCAGCAAATGTGAAAAAGTAGAATTTCAATCCTGCTTTAAATGCAGATCACAGCACAGCAATAGAAAGCAATCGCTACTGACTGCCTACTTAGATACGCACGCATGTTACAGAAGGGAAGAGCAATAGCAAAATAGCAACTTAGTCTGTGCCCTGAGCAATCGTGGGTATGATACAGTCAGTGCTGGCTGTAGGTGCAGTATGTATCTTCTGCTGATAATGAAGATTTAGCTCATCTAAGCTTTTCAGTTGGGAAGCCCTGAATTTTTCTTACTGTTACATTATTTAGGAACTTAGGAATTTCTGGTAAATTTCTGGCAGCTCTGGTTGTTTCTCAGTCTGTGTCTTTGGGTCTTCACAGAGAAATGGGGGCCCTTGGGGACCAGTGAGTCTATCGTTGGGTGGAAGGAACCTGGTTGTACCGGTTGTGGCTTTTCTCCTGTTGAAGGTCCAGGGCTGGGGCTTCCTGGAGGTCCTGGGACAGACTGACTGTTGCTTTGGCTGAGCAGATTGCCTGGGGCTGGTGTCCCAAGGGCTGGCTGAGCCTTCCTGAGCACACAGCGGCCACTGAAAAGCAACTCAGGTATGTGGCAGTCCTGGTGTGCCTGGCTTGGGAAAGTCTGGTGGAGCTGAGGACTTGGCCATCTGCTCAGTGAAATCAGAATGGCTGGTTTCAGCACAGTTTCTGACTTGGCAGGAGTTGAGAAAGTGTACGGTTTTGCATGATTAGTATTAAAATAAAATGTGCAAATGACAAATCTGGTCATGAACACCCCTACTAATGATCACACCTAGCTACAAACCAAGCTGCAGTCTGATGTACAGCTCGCACATATAGTAAAATATGGTCTTTGTACCAAACAGATAAGACAAAAGAGTCTCTTCACCAGAAGCCAAGAGAAGGAAAATGTTTTGCCAGTTGTATCACACATTTTGATGCAGACCAGGGAAATAAAACCAAGTTTTAAAATTTCCCATCAGGTACTTAACATCTAAAGTTGACAGTTCAATTTCCATCTCTTGTTTTCCTTGATCTGCCCAAAGCATCCAGAGTGTTGTCAATACATTTGTAATATCACCACCCAGTACTTCACTTTTCTATTAATGCAGTGTGAAGTCTGCTTACATCAGTTCCAACTGCATATACTGCCAGTTTTCAGCTGGTGGTGATAATAATATTTCTTCTGTTTTCACAAAACAGATCTCTTGCCTGTAACAAGTTTACAACTAACGTTATATGAACTGCTATCTCAGAATCTGTCTGTGGCTGCCCTGTTTATAGATTCTCAGTGGTCCACCTTAGTAGTTAATTTAGCATCAGGGACTTTCCATGNAAAAAAAAAAAAAAAAAAGGCAGGGGGAGGGAAAATCACTGCAGCCATCTATTGACTAACGCAGTTCCATTTCTTCATGCTCAGTTCGTTGGCTCAATGATGAGATCTGTTACAGGCTTTCCTGAGATGCAACCTAGTAAGCTGGTAAGGTCTTTTACAATTAGGAATCTCTGTTAGTTCAGGGGTATCCTGGCTAATCTTCATACAGCTCAACAGATGCTAGAGTAATTTAGAGCACATGGTGTTTCTCATGGAAATACGGGATCATTGTTTGTTCATCTTCCTAGCAGTTCATGAAGGGAATAACAGAAGTGTCCTCTGCAGAACTAAAGGTGAAAGAAATCAGTACTTTTTTATTTTTAGTTGTAGGGTGTTTTTAATATCAGTTGGACCAGGTTCTCTTCCTCTCTGAATCTGAGCAAATGAGAGTTTTTGGGTCAATCATCTTCTAACTCTTCTCCGTGCAAGGTTTTATGGTTTTTGTTCAGAATGCCTTTGATTCAAGGGAAGACTCCCATGAGAGCCCATCATTACCAGCTAAATACTGTCAGAAGTAGATTTGCTGGCAGCAGGGAGAGGAGGAGAAAGGAGCAGCCTTAGCCCCAAGGGAGAGCTCTCCCTCCTGTGAGAAGTGCTTTGGCACAAATTCTGGTCCCTCCTCGTGGAGGCCATGTGCACCCCTGAGCAAGAAAGGTGTAATAGCCTGGGCTTGGACTTGGATCTTTTGTTCCAGCATCTACTGCTGTGCTAAGAAACAATTCTGTTTAGCAATCACTAGCAGCATTCACCAATTATTCTGAAAACATAACACTTCATCCAATCAGCAATGAAAAAATGCAATGAACAAAGGCAAAATGTATTTGCAAATTATTTATTGAAAGCAAAAGGTCAAAATTAATAAAATGGGCTACTCACATTATACCATCCCTGTCAGCAGAACACCTGTAAGCATATTAATATGTGCTGGAGTCTGGAAAGTAACAGTTAAATGACAAGATGTCTTTTCTTATCCAGACTTTGCCACTGAAATAACATCAGCAAATGGATTTGGTAAAAACAGATCTGTAAAATGCAAAAAACTAGGGTTTTAGAAGTGTCCACGTTTCACTACGTAATTTTAAAAGAAGGCTGTCACAAAATGTTACTGTCGTTGGTGCGATTTCTCTGTTGTGAAGGTGAAATATCACTGTTTCTGTTATGGGCTGCTGAATCTGGTAGTCTGAAAGAGCTCCATGCCTCCAGGTCTCACCAGTAGTAAGGCTGAACATGTATTCCCAAGAGGCACACACATAAACACACTCTACAACACATACATAACTATACACATGGCCAGCCACACAGATTGACAGGCAGAAAATGCGGCGCTCACAAACACCACCAACGGCCTTATTCAGGATGAAGGTCCATTAGTGGGAAATACATATGTATGTATGCACAAGGTGTGGAACCATTTGGAAGCTGGACTTAGACTTGAGTGGTTGGTCTAGTAATTGCCCCTACACCCCAGTCTCATCTCTGCTGGCACCTGGACGTATGAAACCCTGAGGCTCACAGCCCCACTCTGCTTACTGATACTGACCCCCACCCTTGCACACAGCAATGCATGTACATGCACACACTCACTATGGATCCCTCCAGCAAATGCCCTCAGGCAGCCTAGTAGCTGGGTAGTTTAATGTAATTCTTAGCTAACCCAGCTACTGGGTCCTGGATCCTCTTGTCTCCTGCTGCCTTTAGCACAGAGACACACACCTGTGCAAACAGCTCTCTCAGTTTTCCCACAGATCCCACAGTCACCCTGGCAGTTGTCCGGGAACTCCTGGTCCCTCCAGTACCCAGCTCCTCCTGTTGTCTCACTCAGACAGATGTGTATGTCCAGTGCAGACTTATGGCCCCTTCAATAACCAGCTTCCAGATTGCTTACTGTGCTCCCCTCCCCTGCATCCCATACCCCTGGGCATTAACTCCCCCATTCAGTCTGAAAGGTCATCTGGAAAATGTCTCCCATTGACTTATGGTGATGGTAATGACACCCAACATGTGAGACTGTTGGCTCTCCTGTGATACAGCCCTGGGAGGAGCCAGGTGAAGGAACAGTTTGGGTCTCGCTTGTCCCATTGCTCCTCTGACCTTTTTTGCATCCATGTGTGTATGGAGATGACTCTTATCATAGAATTTAATGGCTTCCTTAGTAGTCTGATGACCTTGTAAGAAAAGGTTTGTCACTTCTACTAAATATCAGCTCAAGTCTAGACAAGTATGGCTTGAATTGTGCTTTAAGCACGGGCCAGCAGTGATGTTGCAGCCCCAGGATTACGTTTAAAAGTGTGTTACTATGTATTGACTAGATTCAGAAGAGTGGCTGGGCATGGAGGGTCTACCAGGATGATCCTGCATGCCAGGGGAATTGATGGAAAGTCATTTGTACATGGGTTGAATATGTATGAAGTTTATGACTCTATGAGGCACCAGTACAGAAAAGGCCTTTTGGCATGGTAGCATAGTGTGGGCTTATTTCTCTTCCACAGGAAGAGTCAGCACCTGCTGTCTTAACCATTAAAGTAAAGCAGTTGCTGCCTACCAGCTGGTCACAGGTGCCTGCATTTGGAATGCTCCTTGTACTCAACGGACCAGAACCTCATATCTTGACCTTTGTTTGTATGTCAGCTCTCATAGGAAGGTTGAGTATCAGAGTAACGCCTTCAGCAGACAGTGAATGGTGGGGCTTTTTTGGGCGTTGGGTTTTTGTTCTGTTTTTGGTGGGTTTTTGTTTGTTTGGTTGGGTTTTTTGTGGGTTTGTGGTTTGTTTTGTTTTTTTTTTTTTTTTTTTTTTTTGAGAGAGAAGGATTTTTGAGTTTTCTCTTTTACTCCCATTTTCAGGAAAAAAATCCTGTTTAAAATTTTTCACCTGTGATTCCATGTTGGCCAGGATCTGCTTGGGATTTTTTGAGAGGAGAATCTTCTTCATATCTCCTCTTCAAGAGAATCTGTAAGAGTTATGATATATTAAGCATGTCTGACAGTAAAGAAAAGAACAGAAGCAATGTTTCTGAGGAGAAATACTAGTGTGTACTTGCAGTGTGAGACCCACAAACCCACTGCTTGAGATGAGGGATGTAAGTGCTGTTTGCTGAAGATCAGCTCAAATGTGCTCTATGTGTACCAGAGGTTTCTCAAGCTATTTTGTGTCTTGTTTATAAACTGAGATATTTGAAGTTCATTTAAACATGGCTGGTTCAACAACCTTGTGGTATTGCTGTCCTGAAAACATTCTCCTTGTGCTTCATTCTTTGTTTGGGAACATCTTCCAATTGTTACAAAATAGTTGACTTGTTTTGTGTGACACTATCATCTGACTAGTTTTGACAAATAACTGAAGAATTCCCTGTTGAGATATTGTTCTCCCTCATTGCTCTCCCTTTATGTATTTTCATGTGTTGTTTTTCTCTTCAAACTACTCTTCTAACATATAAATTAAAGTAATCTTGCTTGCTAGGTTTTGTTTTCTAATCTTCCATAAAAAATGAAAAGCTTGGAAATTAACTTCTCTTTTCTTGTGTACTTCTATTCTGTTGCAGATTATTAGCTGCTACTTTGCCTTTCTCTTTGTGCAAAGATAACACAGCCATCCATAATTCAAAACCCAGAGTTGAGTTTGAATCACGTTCCACCTCCTGCTATAATTCTCTTTCATTCCATTACGTACATAGTCAAGTAAAAAAGTTCAGAAATAATAGTGCAACAGTAACTCTGCTACTCTGAAATTAAGTATGAAACTCTGGGGTATGTCCTTTCCTTGATTCATGTGTATATGTCCTCCAAATTAAGGGCTTAGATGTTCAGATCAAAGTCAGAATATGCAGTACTTCATCATGCATTTTCCATGTCAAGTGGAAGCTGAGTTTCAGGAATTAGTGGCTAGAAAATTTGACATCTTGACTGCAAAAACTGCAACTACAAAATCAGCAACTACACCAGTCAAATATGGTTCAGGAACATTTCTGATGCTCCTTAAATAAAACAATAGTGCCCAGAGACAGTTATTTGCTAAAATTTTTTTTGGACAAAACATTTTTTCACCAAGGGGAATAGATAGTTGAGTAGCATGAGTCTTTCAGAAACAATTCCAAGCCACCAGAGTATTCATAGGAGAGAAAATTAAATACTGAAGACTGAACCCTGATGAAGTATTTGAGAAAATCTGAAAGATGGTGTTTATTTTTTCTATGTTTTTATTGGTTTTTTATTTATTTATCAGTTCCTGGAGCTGAGGAACTGCTGAAAACCAATTCACATCTGAAGGACATCACTTAGTGTGTGACTATCTTGTAGCTGCGAAGAATGAAAACATGTGAATTGGAAGTTTAAAAAAAAAACAAACAGAAGAAAAAGAAAAGCCTGAAAAACATGTCTGTTTATTTCTAAATTCACAATATTTTTATTTAAATATCGTGGCTCAGAAGCATGTGAGTATCTCTGGTTTATCAATATTCTTGGTATACCCTACTGCCTGAATCCTATTCTATCCCCTATGGGCTTAAGGGAGAAAAATGCTGGTGATTAATGAATAAAATTAACCTTGAAAGCTTTTTTACTAAATTTTATTCCAACAGTTAAAGTTCCTGAGTGGTTTCAAAGAGCTAACTTCTGAGAGAGAGAAAGAGAGAATGAGGAGTGAACGTGGCACCATCAACTATCCCTTCCTAACTGTGAAAATAGGATCTTGCAACCATGTCTACTGCAGGAAAGTTCAGCTAATTGATTGCTCTCAGTCTCCTCCTTCACCCTTCCAAAAGTATGCAAAGTACTTACTTTTGACCTTGGTGGGCTGAAGAGATTAGACGGGTGGTTTGTATCATCTGAAATATTTGTTCTTTTAGCTAATAGTCTACAGGTGAACTGAGGGTTTGTTTCTTTGACAGACACACAGACCCTCACACATCTCACCCAAAAGTTTTATTTTTTGTAAAACTTTCAGATACTCTCTGTAAATTATGTGAAACACAATGTATATGATGTTGTTGTGCCAAGTACTCACCTTAATTGCTTATTTGTACTGGCTTGGGATAATTTTCCTGAGTAAACTCCTCTTTTTTGACAATACCCACTGCGTTTTCTGTGCTATGAAATCACTTACACATGAGTTGAGTGGTAAGAAATAGCAAATAGTGTTCACTCAACTAAAGGCATGTGCCAATCTTAGTTATCCACTCATGATTCAAAATTAGCATCCCAACACCAGTAGGGAATTATATTTGCGATGTAATAGCCCAGAAACCATTCTGGCAGAACAGCACTCATTCCTATGAGCAGTAGCTGACAATTATCAATTCTACTGATTAAAACATCTGGTAATTCAGCTAAAGAAGCAGCACATTGTTTTCATTATTAAGTCTAACAAATCTCCGTTAGACTTTCAAACTCCTTTGTCTCCCATATCACTTCTTTCATCGATGAATTCCAAATGTCCTGACTCTTACATCTCATCAGCCTTTTAGAAATTTGCCATAATATGCACATTAAAAGGCCATGGCATTACAGCACAGATTCAGACAATTTTTCTGCAATATGTATTAAAAGATGAGGTTTTGATCATGAAATTTTCCCCCTTTTCTTTTGAATCACCTGAAATGTCAATATCCCAAATTTCTAACAAGAGTATTTAAGGAAGAACTTGCACCCATGACATGCTAACAAGCTGGTCCCTAATTAAAACCAGCCATTAGAGAGAAAGGCAATTACGTTAACTGAGTGAGGATTTTACATAATCAAATGATACACACCAAAGACACTGAACTATTTCGTTTGTTGTTAGAGCTGAGCTGAGCTCTTACAGCAGAGTGTGCCCACCGATAGGAACTGGGAAATCCTGTGCTTTGAATATTGGGTTCCGCTACTGAGCAGATGAACCTCTCTCAGCAACTTTAGGTTACCTTCTTGTTTCAAATATGTATTGGTATAACGGAGACATAAGTGTTACCCACATAATTCACAGGGATGCTATGAATGCAACTAGAAGTCACTAATCAGTATTGCACTTGAGACCCATTAAATCTTTTATTCATATCAATATCACATTCCTTCTCTTTAATGGCATTGAAGATTTCTCCCTTTCCTGCATGAAGATGACTGAAGAAGATTCGCTTTTGCAGGGAGCTCATATCTTTTCTTTTGAAAAGCTCAGTATGTTTATGCTGTATCTTGTGGCTCCTCATGTACAGGAAGGAACTACTCTACACAGAAAAAGAAGGACAAAGCAAGCAGTGGCTTTACACAGACAGCTTTTCTTCTGATATCAACAAGTCCAGCCCTGCAAAAACTAGCACCCCTGACGATACTGTAAAAATAAACCGCTCACACACTGTCACAGGTTGCCGCTGTATTCAGAGAGCAATGGGGACAGGCAGAAGGAGGGGATGGAGGAGGTTGCAGGTGTCCCTCTTCTTGACGACGTGCTATTGGTAAGCTGAACTTGAACAGCTGGACAAAGCATGGAAAAAGAAGGAAAGGGTTTGAGATGAAAAATTATTTTCTGGAACGTATTTCTGAGCGGTGACAATAATGGTGAGGAAGAGCTGGTGAGGGACAGTAACGCCCATGACAAGAAATGGGTCTGCTGTCCTGGGGAAGGTGGCAACAATGATGGTTTAATAGGCAAAATCAGTGCTAATGAATTGTGAGGACTTTGGTTTTATTTTAACCAAGGGATTGATTCCCTGAGTTGGCACTATCCCTGAAACTGGGTGTTCTCAGTTGGAGCAAGACTTGATTGGAAGATTCATGTGTTTTAAAGTTTGGAACTAAACTAAAAGTGACCAGTGTACTGATTTAGCAAAAACAGTTTATTATGAATTTAATGTGGCATTTTTAAAATTATGTTTCTCACTAATTTGACATCAGAAAATAAAGATTCAGCTAATATTAACTCTTTTTATTTTTTTCTCCTTCTTACTATGCTTCATTTTGGCACTTGTCAGGACAATAATTGACATGACAACAAAAAGGGAAGAAATGGCGACTGCTAGAAATTTTTATTATTCAGGGTTCTTCTAAGTTGCAAAATTCAGATTTTGACCAACTATGTCAAAATGCCAGAGACAAGAGGGCAAAAATAGACCAAAATCTTCCTGTGAATCACTGGTCAAATACAAATAAGAAAAGTTCTCTGCTGGGAATCAAACAAATAAATACCCAATATGGTGTATTAATTATATATAGGCAAAGTCATAAAAAGCAGAATTAGATACTTATCACTTCTCTAAATGTATTTTGGTAATCTTCTAGTTTCACAGTACAAGGAAATGCCAGAAAAGAAGATTAATCCAGTAGTAAGGGAGGTGAAATTGCTAACTGTCTGAAACACTATTTCGTTTCCCACCAAATCCTAAGTCTGGATAACTAGAAAAATAAGAAAAAGACTTGCTATAGCTGGGGGGAAAGTGCATATCTCAGAATATTTGAAAAATTCAACTGTACACATGTCAGCAGGTTTGACAAATTTGTGAGCAAACCATCAATGGAAAGAATTTGCTATGCACAATTTAGTTGTGTCACTGGTGTGGGAAATGGCTGGAGACCTGTAGAGAGTACAGAAAATGTGACTTTCCCAGCTGTCAAACTGGGACATATTTAGGTAGTGATGTCCACTGGCCTTTTTGTGTGCTCTCTGATGAAACCTTGGTGCTTCAAAGGGTTTCCTTCCTACCTTTTAAATATTCATTTCATACACAATTTATGCCATTGGCATGTACACCAAACTTCAGTACTGCTGATACCTTGATGGCCTCATGCTGCCATCAGCTGATTGTGCAGTTTTTACCCTCTTAACATTTCACTAATTGCTGATGCTCTTCTGTTTCATTTCCCATTCCCACTGGATCATCTTTTTGAGAACTAGTGCATCAGCGATACCAGTAACAGAGCAAGCTAGTTATAATAGTGGCAGAGAAAGAAACAAATGGCTCATCATTCGGTATAGGTTTAAATAGATCTTTCAAAGGTACTTTTTTCTTCTGTAGTAATTGCTTTGATTGTTTTTATCGAGTTCTGGGGAGTTTTGTGCAGTGGATGTGAATGCAATGAGTATTTTTATAATTAATTTTTTTTCTTCCATATTGTGACGGAAGCCTTGAAGCTGTGAGATAAGGTGATTTACAGTCTGGCATTTGGGAAAATAATTCTATTAGCCCACTTTTATTCTTAATATTACTCCCTTGATGATCCATTTGAGGTGAATTTTTATCTCATGCTCTGCCCTTATCTTTCTGAGCACAAAGCATCATCACATATGCCACATTATAAATGTCACATTACAGATGTGATTACTTTTGAGCTTTTCTGATTAAATAGTGATTTTCTTTCCTCATTTTATAAGTAACAAAATGCCAGTCAGTTATACTCAAAAATTATTTGGCTTCTTTTTGAAAGACCTGCCTCCCAGCAGGTGAGAAGACTTGTTTTAAGGATTCCGGTTTGGATCTGCTTTTCTATATGAAGTAATGCAAATAGTCAAGCCTCTGCTCAGCAATTACATCATAGATGGTTCACAGGAAAGCAATTTGGGTGGTCGTGATTTGGTGCAGAACCAAAATGGAAGGGAGTTGCTTTAGTACTGGATAACATGACATAAATCTCTACAAGCAGAGACATGGGGTGGGCATCTTGGGACCTGTGTTAACGCTGGCAGAGAACGGAAGGGAGGAGATGATTTGGACTCTGCAGGCTGCGTGTGTAAAACCTAGTGAGACAGAGTCAGAGCCCAGACTGCTCTCCTGCACGTGGGCAACGGGAGTCTTTTTCAGAAGTGAAAAGGGTATCACCTGGTGGTGCAAGTGCCATTCGTTCTATGTAATAAGCTGGTGGGTAAAGCCAAGGAGATTTCAGATTGGCTTCCTTATAAATATCCATTAGAAACAGACTTCCATCACAAACCAGTGCTGAATGATTCCTCCTCCACTGGGAAGCCAGACTGCAAAAAATCTCTGACCCGGAGACCCACCACTGTGTTGCAGAAGAGCTGTGTTCGTGTTAAAATGGAACGCGGTTGACAAAAACCAACGCAGCGAGAGAAGACCAATATTTGCCTTGCCCACAGTTACAAAGCCACTTCTTCCTTTCTTCTTTTTCTTTTCCGCTTTGCAGAGCAGCCACACCTATGGTCTGCATTAAAATTTACTTTTCTGAGGCAGGAGCAGAACCCAGAATGGTGGGCTGACAGTCTCGATAGGATGCGCAGGATGCTCTGCACTCATCATTTCCTCCTCACTACTAGTCTGAGAGGCTGCTGAATATTGTCATCGTTATGGAAGAGAGGAGAGATGGCAGAGAGATTTATCGTGCTGGGCTAATGCTCAGGGGTGTATATAGGTGACTCCATATTTACACACAGATGGATGAATCATAGAATCATAGAATCATAGAATGGTTTAGGTTGGAAAGGACCTTGAAGATCATCGAGTTCCAACCCCCCTGCCATAGGCAGGGACACCTCCCACTAGACCAGGTTGCCCAAGGCCACGTCCAGCCTGGCCTTGAACACCTCCAGGGATGGGGCCTCAACAACCTCTCTGGGCAACCTGTTCCAGTGCCTCACCACCCTCAAAGTGAAAAACTTCTTCCTAATGTTCAATCTAAACCTGCCCTCTTCCAGTTTGAAGCCATTCCCCCTCGTCCTATCACTACATGCCCTAGTAAAAAGTCCTTCCCCAGCTCTCCTGTAGGCCCCCTTTAGGTACTGGAAGGCCGCAATAAGATCTCCCCGGAGCCTTCTCTTCTCCAGGCTGAACAGCCCCAACTCTTTCAGCCTCTCCTCATAGGAGAGGTGCTCCAGCCCTCGGATCATCCTCGTGGTCCTCCTCTGGACACGGTCCAGCAGGTCCATGCCCGTCTTATGTTGGGGACTCCTATAGATATAAAAAATTTTCTCATTCCTATTTCCTCATGCCTATTTAAAGATGTGGCCTAAAAATTACAGAAGAACATGAGACTAAGAAAGACATGAAGTTTTTGTCCTTGCCAATCTTGTATTTAGGCTGTTACACAGCTTCACTCTCAGAATTTCAGCTTTCTTGACTGCTCTCACTGTATTTCTGTATCCATACTCCAGACCATAGTTAACACATGTGGTCACAAAGGATGATTTCTGCAGCTATTTGCCTTTTTCTGCCAGAGGATAAATTTACAGCTTCAGTCTACATATTTGTATGCTAAAAGTATCTTTCCGCTCTTATTTGCTACAGTGTGTAAATCGCTGTCAGCCTCTGTTAGAACCTTTGGTTAATGTGCACAACAAAGCAGTGTTTCTTTCCTGGTCCCAGTCCCAACCCAAAATGTTTTTCAGTCTCACACTAGCTTATTAAAGGAATGTATTGTTTCCATTGTCCCGTCCAATTCAGCTACAGCTGCCAGCCTTAGCACCAAAAGTCAGACCCACTGCAATTATTGCTTCAAATTAAGACAAATACAACTTGGGGGGACAGCTTATAATGATTTTCTCTTAGTGTGCAGTAAGATAAATTTGCTGTTATTGGAGCTGGATAAAATTTTTCCAGAGGAACTGTTTTCTATGTGGAAAACCTCAATTAAAGTGAATCAAACATTCTGAAGACAGACGTCAATTAAGACAAAATTTTGTTGGAAACCTGCCCCCTTCTCCTCTTGCCTGGAGGACTGTTAGACAGCCAGACTCTAGACTCCCTTGATAGTGGGTTGTGAAAAAGAAAGGGCTCCCAGGCTGGCTTTCTGCCTCCTTCCCCCATATGCAGACCACTGGATCGCCTGAGCCAGAAGATCTACGCCCACCTCGGTGTCCAGACTACCCAGCTCTGAAGCTGTCACATCAGCAGGCTGGTGCCTCTCCTGCACCCCACGGGAACAAGGTCTGTAGCAGTGTGGAAACTCAGAAGCTCCTGCTGCGAGTTTCCAGGAAATATCCAAAGGAAATACCTGGGTTGCTGTATCCCCAGAAACCCTTTCCCCCCTCTCCCCTTGCATATTGACTTGATAGTAATAACATTTTTAAGTGACAAAACTCTTGTATTCTGGCTGTGGTAGTATTTCTACCAGTTTTTGTACTGCTTGGGCACAGGGATAAAAAGAAAAAATAAAGGGACACACACCTGGGATTTCCATGCATGTTTTGAGTATCAGTGAACCAAATTTTGATCATTGTTGCTTAAAATTCCTTCCCCCCTCCTATTTTCTCTGTAAAGAAACAGGTCAAAAGAGATTCAGGGTAAGATCAGGCAACACGTGTGGTCACGACAGGTCACCGACAGGTCAACGACAGGTCAACGACAGGTCACCGGATTCTTTCGTACTGAGCCACTGGAAAAAGCAACTTTCAGGCATTAACACAGTAATACAGAGAAAGGACTGTAGCTCTTCAGCTGTAGATTTGGGCATCCACAACAACTGCATCCAACTTATTCACTGTCTCATCTTCTTGACCAATAACACAATCTATCTCTAGCAGGAGACCTGTAGTAGTGCAGGACATGCAGCCGGGGAAGTCTTCCTGACAGACACCGATAAGTCTGTTGATCGCTATTGTGTACAATTAATATTTGCTGTATTTTGTTGTATTCTTAATATAAATAGTGACTCAAGAAGTCCTACATGTGGAAGCTGGGAAGTAGTGCACTTAAGGAACTATGTGTGCTCTCAGTATTACTGCCTCATATCTGCTCCTGTTTGCATCAGGAGACAAGACGTCGATGACATAGGTTCTGGGTGCAGCCCTAAAGTTAATAATCCCTCCTTAGTGCAATGTTGCTTTCAAAAGTGATTTTCTTTGCTGTCATTGGGGTCTCTCCCTTGTTCCTCACAGTTTGACATGCCCCTCCTCCCTGCACCTCCATTAAGCTAAGCAGTGTTACCACAAATAACATCACTCTGCCATGTTAAAATTAAAAAAAGAAGAGTAAACATTGAAGGCTTGACAGACAATTTTGCAGAATAAATTTAAATGTCTGGGGTGAGATAGAACGATACTAGCTGACAACTGAAGTTCCTTCTTTGTGATTGCTCTGAATCAACATGATAAACTCAACTGTAAACTAAAAAGGCAAGAGTTATCTCAGTTGTATAGCAAATCTTAACATTTACTGTGACTATAATTGGAATTGGAAAAACAAGATGCTGAATCTAAGAGTGGCAATAAGATCTGATTATTCATATTCTGAAATAAAATTCTGCCATGACAAAAATATTGCTCTTTGGTGACAGTTACATGGAATAGAGAACAATGAATCATTGACAGTAGCTCCCAGAAAAATTAAACAAAGAGGAAACAGGCAGAATTAAAGTTGTTTTATTGTTTTAAAATGATGAGATCATAAAATCCCACTCTCGGGCAGACAAGCCCAAGAAGCACATCATCTCTGAAAGGTATATTTTTGCCAGGTGCTCTGCCTGGAGGACGATGCGAGGAAGACCTAACCTAGCGGAGTCTGCCATTCTTCCGGCTGCTCTCTTAAGACCTGGACTGCCATACAGTGCACCCGCTTACTCAGAGCTTTGGCTAGTTCACGACACTAGATGTTCCATTCCACATGCTAAGAAAAGGAGGGGACATAAACATGTGGCACATACAGAAAATATGGGTAGAAGCCCCTCAGTTCCTGCGGTGATTAGTGTGGCACAAGAACTGCCATGAAACAGAACACTACGAATATTGAGCTTTTGTTATCTGACTGCTTGTATCCAAATTAATTTAGTTCAAAAGGCAGCCAACTGAGAACTAGCCATATATATGTCCTAGCCCGCATCCTTACAGTGAAGTGAGCCAACATAGGTGGCTTTGTGACCAGCTGTGTGTCTGATCACTACAGTTTGTGTGCCAACTCAGTTGCTTATCAATATATGAGAGTAAGATGTGTTGAACAGAGGAGGTTTTTGAGCAGCTTTTCCTCCTTTAGGTTTCACTGATATGCTGGTGTTAACTTAGAGACAGCAATATAAAAAGACTAAAAAAAAGCACAACACAAGTGCCTATGATTATTAAATTGTAATTATTCCTGCATTTATAACTGCCTTAAAGCATCTCCTTCTTACTTCAGGGTCCCTAACATAAAGGGCTCCTCACTCTTTCCACGTCTCCTTGCAGTAAATCTTATTCTTGTTAAAGAAGAAGGTGTCATTTACATGAAATTGAATATTAACAAAAAGTTTCTTCAGAAGGGGCTGAGGAACAGAGACAGAAAATTAGGGAATTTTTCATTATTTGCCTTTTTCTGGATTATGCATTATTACATATTGCATTTGCAATAATAATTAATACCATTCCTCTCTTTTTAATGTGAATAGATGAAGGTCTGTTTTCCTGGAGCTAAATGTAAAATCAATTAAGTGATCGGAAACAAGATATGCATCACAGTTAAAGGAAGGAAGTCAGGACTTGTAAGAGCAGCATAAGTCAGAAATGTTATCTTATTTTTGCCTTTGCTGATCGCACAAAAAATGTTCACTGTCAGTCATATTTATCAACCCTTCTGTAGCAGTCAAAATGTACATGTGAATGGGATGTCCCGATCAGAGTAGAGACTTCCCAAAACAGATAAGACAAGCTCTAGAGGACTTGAATTCTTCTCAGCTGACTTCAGACATCAGCCTTGTGCCCTTGGGCTACCTCTGTAATCAATGGGAAAAAGAGGGAATCTCCAGAGAGCAGCTAGCACACCTATGATCACAACTGTCTACTTACTACACAGCCATCAAAGAAAAACTACCCTTCTAACCCAAAGCACATTAATAACTCTCCTGAAGGTAGTCAGGGCAAAACTAGGTCTAAGAAGCTCAATTCTAGTAAGTTGCTGAGTTCTTGTCCAGTTGGATTTATGACTAATGTTCCAGAAAGCAAACCAAACCCTCTTTATTTCTATGGTTTATTTCAAGGTTTCTCTTAGATTTGGTGTATGGATGAGAAACAACAGTAAAAAGAAAAAGTTGTTTCATGTATGCTCATGCTGCTTGGGGAATCACTTAAATCATACTGCTATCTTACGTTCCTTCCAGAAGAACTGATTGTAAAGAAATTCTTGTGGGGAAAAAAGGTCAAACTGAAACCAGCTATCTGTCCTCAGTTAAAATGACAGAGACAATAAGCTTGATTTGCTCTGCACTACATTCTTCACAATACTATTCAGATTTTTGCTCCATCTTTTGGGCCTGAAAAGCTTGCAAAATAACTTGCATGCCAATTAAGAAGGTAAGCCTGCAATGGGCTGGAAAAAGATTCAACAGAGTAAGCAGTGTTTCAGTCCAACTTGTTTATTTTAGAAATGTTCACAATTAAAAAATTGTGTACATCATACTAAGAGGAATACTTGGTTTCACTGAAAATGTTAGTAGGCTTCTACTTGTGATTGAAAACATTATGCTTCAGCACCACTGTTTTAAATTAACTAATTTATTTACAGAAAATAGGAGGAGCTGCTTGGGTGAAACCTTTTGAGTAGCTGCTTTTATTCACCAGGGACAGTATCAGAGTGAAAGACATTCTACAGAAAACTGGCTGAAAAGTGTTTGGCTATTTTGAATAAAACCAAAAGCAGCTGAACCATTCATTGCAGTAGCAAAGAGGTTTTAGTCTACAGCAAAGTCAGGTAGAGGGAAGGGTGTAACTGGAAATCTGTCCAATTCCAGTGAGACAACTGGCTACAGAGGGTGTACATGTGCAAGGTAAGCACGTAAAAAATGAAGGTTTTCCTGTAGCTCAGAGGAAAACCTGTTAATGCCTAAATAAATAAAAGAGAAAAGCACTATTTTAAGCCTCTCAACCCATGCAGAGTGCCTCATGCACACAGATGCACATACACAATCACTGCAGTGTCTAAGGTTATATACAGCAAAGACTTACGCCTAGTCTTAACTCCAAAATGTGTTCCTTTGTTTTTCACTCAGTGAAGTTTTTTATATGCTGGAGGTTAAATTTTGTTATGATTGAAGCTTAATGGTGAGTGTTGCAACTTTGATGTTTCCTTGCTTCATAAACCTGAAAAAAGACTCTTATAAAATTGTCTCTAAAACAGAACAGTGTTTGAAGTTAAAAATAGAGAAGGTTTGGACATCATTTGTTGTAATCTATAACAAGTTTGACTGCTGAACTTTGAGTTCCACCAAAGTATGAGTCCAGACTTGCAACAGCCTTTTTTCAACAGCTGCTCTTGCCCCACAAAAGCTTATTGTTAAATACTATGAAACTTTGGGTTATTTGGTCTGGTTGAAATCCTTGTTTAGTAATTAGTGCTTATCTCTATTTAGAAATGTTGGTAACTATTTTCTTTTTAAAACCTCCACTAAATGAAGTATTGTGAACCTCTAATAATGAGGTTGTGAGAAAGAGGAAAGAGAAACAGAAGAAATTCTCCATGAGACAAATTGCTACTCAAAGTCTGTTCTTCAACACTTGTTTTATTGTATGTAGCCCCAGGTTAGAGAGCCAATCAGTTAGCTGCTGTAATGAAAAGATCACAGAATCACAGATTTGTTTAATTTAGAAGTGACCTCTTGAGTTCAACTAATCCAAACCCCCAGCTTAAGCAGAGTCACTTAAGGCATGTTGCCCAGTTGGGATTTTAATATCGCCCCAAATGAAGACTCCACAGCTTCTCTGGGAAACCTGTTCCAATGTTTGACAACCCTCACAGTGAAGTATTTCCTTGGGTTCAGATGGAATTCATATGTTTTAATTTGTGCTTATTTCCTCTTTTCCTGTCACTGGGCACCACTGAGAAGAGTCTGTCTCCCTCTTCTTCATTCCTGCCCGTCAGGTATTTATACACATTGATGAGATCCCCCCTGAGCCTTCTCTTCACCAGGCTGAACAGTCCCAGCTCTCCCAGACTTTTCTCATATGAAAAATGCTCCAGTCCTTTAATCATCTTTGTGGCCCTGCACTGGACTCTTTCTTGTACTGGGAAGCCCAGAACTGGATGCAGTACTCCCGATGTGACCTCACCAGTGCTGAAAAGAGAAGGATCACCTCACTTCACCTGCTGGCAACACTCCTCCTAATGCAGCTCAGGATGCTGTTGGCCTACTTTGCTGCAAGGGCACATTGCTGGCTTATGGCCAACTTGGTGTTCGTCAAGAAACCAAGATCTTCTTCTGCAAAGTTGCTTTCCAGTCAGTCAGTCCCAGTTTTACTGGTCCATGGGGTGCTTCCTCCTCAGGTGCACATTTCACCTTGTTGAACTTCAGGAGATTTCCCTTCATAAATCTGTGCTGACTACTCCCTGTTACATTCTTGTCCTTCATGTGTTGGAAATGCTTTCCAAGATTAGTTCCTTCATCACCTTCTGAGGGACTGAGGTGAGGCTGACCAGCCCGTAGTTCTCCAGATCTTCCTTCTTGCCCTTCTTGAGGATAGGAGTGAAATTTGCTTTTCTCCAGTCTTAAGCCACCTCTCCCAACTGCCATGACCTTCCAAATATATTTGGCAGCAGCCTTGAAATGAGATCAGCCAACTCCCTCAGCTTTCATGGGCACAATCCATAAGGCCACATGGATTTATCTATGTTCAGTTTGTTTAAGAGCTCCCTAACCTTGTCCTGCTCCACCTAGGGTATTTCTTGCTCCATGTTTTGCTTCTGGTGCCTGGGATTCCTAAAGTCTGGTCTTACCAGTGGAGATTGAGCAACTCAGCCTTTTCCATGTCATCTGTCACCATCTCCCCTGTCCCATTCAGCAATGGACTCATATTTTCCCTACTCTTCCTTTTGCTGACTTGTAGAATCCCTTCTTGTAGCCCTTTGCATCCCTTGCCAGACTCAACTCCAGATCGGCCTTGGCTTTCCTAACCCTATCCCTCCAAGATCAGACAGCAAATCTGTGTTCCTCCTGGGTGACCTGCCCCTGCTTCCACCTCTTGTACACTTCTTTTTTCTATTTGAGTTCAGTTAGGATCTCCTTGGTCATCCATGCCAGCTTCCTACTGCCTTTGCTTGATTTTCTACTCATCAGGACGGACCATAAGTTACAACTATACCAAGCTTTGCAAGTTGAAGATTGAGCTCTGGACTTGCATCCCAAATTCAGTCCGTGTTTTCAGTCCACTATTCCCAATGTACTTTTTCCTTATCCACTTCTCTCCCAAGAACCTACTTTTCTTGGTGAGCTGTTCCCTGTATCGGTAGTGAGGCACTTGTTTCTGTGAGCAGTTTCCCTGAGTTCTTCACATATGCTGTCTGTTGCTTGCTTTAATTGGATGTGTTTGAGACAAGCAAGGGAAAAGAGAGACTAGTTGGCACTATACAAATAATTGCTACTGCTGTAGTGCCAAGTGCATATGAAGTGATATAAATTGGCAGTGATAATAACACAAAATGATAACGAAGAACTTGGCGAACATTCACTAAGTACCAGCACAGCCAGTCACAGCACATCTCCAACACAGCTGAATGGATTTTGGAGACTGCATTCAGTTGAGAATATCAGGAAATCCGAAGAGCCTTCTATATATGCTCATATCCTCTCAACCAGAATGGACCTCTCGTGTAATTGTGATGTACCTACTGTAAAAAGGCTATACATAGAACAGGAGATAGTGGAGACCTGTCTTTAATCCCCTCAACAAAATATATCTGAAAATTAAAACACTTGAAAAAAAAAAAAGATGAAGAAGGAAGCTGACTCTGGACTCACTTGGTGAAAGCTGCCATGCTTTTTGTGATAGAACAATTAAATTGAGCTTTGACAATCCAAGTCTGCTAAAAATCCTAAACAAATAGACTGAGACATAAGCCTATTTTGCACTCATTTGCAAGTCTTACTTTATCACTGGTCTAATAATATTTGAGAAAACACAGACTTTATCATTAGACTGTGCCATTAAGTCTACAAGTATACGAGCAAATGAGCCAGAAAAGTAATTAATTTTCTCCTGAAAAACAAATTATCAGAAAGCACTTTTAGAGATAGACCACTTGGAAAAATGGATCTCTTAATATATGGGAATAAAAATGTTGTCAGAGTCATAGTAATTGCTAGCAGTGTGGCTGTGTGGTAGTTTTTCTATTTTCAGTCATTCATAGTGCATCAAAAATTCATCCTAGTGGTCTGAAATTTTCTAGGCCTCAAGTAAATGTTTGTGAAGGGTCACCCATTGTCTCAGAAGTTACCTCCTGCAGTGGTCTTTCTTGGAATAAGTTCATCCAACCCTTGTCTTCAAGATTTGGAGAGGTATTGCTCCTGGGTTAGAGAGCAGAGCTGAGACACGACACTAATGAGCTGAGAAAGGGAACTAATTGCAGTCTTCCACTACCCAAGGGTGTGGTGGTGATGACATAAAGATGGCAAGATCTACAGATCTACATCTCTTTTTAAAAGAGATGTACACTGAAAAGATGAGTGACTTGGTGCAGTAAGAGAAATCCCAATTGGATATACGCAAAAAGTCTCTCCAAAACTCAATGAGTGGCTGGAACACTGAGCCTCTTGGAGAGGCTATGGAATTTCCATCCTTGGAGATTTTCAAAACTTCCCTGGACAAGGCCCTGGGCAACCTGACCTAAGTTTGAAATTAACCCTGCTTCAAGCAGGAGGTTGGACTTGTTGACCTCCAGAGAACACTTCTATCCAAAATTATCTACGCATCTGTCTTAGTATTCAGTGAACAGTACTCAATCACAATGTAAAAGATGTGTTTCTCATGTGGCTGTGGGCCATATGCAAAGCTTGGCTGTAAGCTCTTCACCCATAGTCTAGAGGAACACAAACCAGTCTAAACAGTAAGAACTCTTTCTAATTTAGTAGATGACCACCAACATTTAATCACATGGTTTCTCTACCATACCAGAGAAGACACCAGGATTAAGGATAAGGCAAATATCCATAGTTATTACCATAACCCACATCTCAAATTACCTCGTCCTCTGCTAGCATGTGCAAAATCAGAGGAAGAAATAAAGCAGCTTCCTTTAGAGGGAGAAAAGCATTGGTTGATCAGAGCCAGATGAAGGAGTAAAAGAGAAGCTGCTCTAAGGCAAACCATCTCAAATGATCAGGACTCACAAAGAATTTGAACAGTTCAGAACAGCATTGATCAATAACCTGTAGTTTACACACGTAAAAATGCATTAATGAGGTTTATTTCATGAGGTGAAAGCAAAGTGCGTAGTAAAACAAGAAACGGCAGTTATTTGATTTGCATTCTGCTGTTACATGTTTAGTTCATTGCCGTTCTTCATTGCCCGCCTGTTGCATGGTTGCGTAGCTCATGATGAGCTGAGCCATGTGGCAGTGCACATGCGAATGATGAGCAGTTGCTTTTCAGATCAGAGAGGGTTTGTGGCCTTATGTCCTCAACCTCCTGGAGGGAGAAAAAGATTTTTCCTCCACGTGTGGATGAATACTAAAGTGTCTAATTGACAAGCCTTAGCTGGTTAGGAGCTGGTATTAATTGGTGTTGGTTATAAGACTATATACTATGCTAATAAGTCTGTAACATGTCTTTTACTACCTTTTTTTGAGACAGAAATTCTTGGCATCTTTCGACTTCCTTTCAGGCTATTTTTTATTTAGTCATTTTTCTTATCTGTCCCCTTTGGTCACATCAGAGCTAAGTAGAATTTGAGAAGGTATTTCAAATAAGCATAAACAACTTAATTCTTCATGGAAGAGTTTTCCTGTTCTCTAAAGTTTGGGTTTGTTTTTTTTTTTTACATAATCTTGAAAGATATCTTCATATATTTATAAAGAAATAATGAAAGTAATCATCTTTTGTTCTTAACATCATTTGAAGAAATGACTCTTGTCTTTCTGAATTTGGAAATAAAAGTATTTCCATTTCTTTGCAACAACAGAACTCTACTAAATATTTTGCAAGCAAAAATTGCAAATCCCCCAAACCAATGCTTTTCCATTTTCCAAAAGGACAAAAGAAATCCATAGAAATGTAAGCAAAGCAGACATTATAAAGGAACATTTCAGACATTCCTTCATAACACTTGTGTACATGTATTTACGAAGTTCATAAATCTTGGCGGTTTGTCTCTTGAGCTTGTCCTTGGCCGGCAGAACACACAAACTTGACATTACTTTGATGAGCTTGAATATCTCATTTTATAAAATATGTACTTTAAAGATAAGTATTTGCTTTTCTCACTCACAGTGAGTATAATAATTTTCAGCATACCTTTTCAGCACAGGCAAGTTTGTAATGATTTGTTGTATGAATGAACAAAGTTGCTATTTTTGGCACCCATACTATACTATTACCCATACCAGCCTATCCTATACCTATATTATATTCCACCATACCTATAACAGGGAGTGTTGAACCTATATTTTTCTTCAGTTTCTCTGATACCTGATGAATACTGCTTGTCATAAGTTACATACAGACCCCCAACTGATCTTTTTTTTCTTGTTCAATTTTTTGCTTCTTTCAGGTAAATAAGTGTAATAAGGCTGTGTGCTCTACTTTTGCAGTACGTTTTGCTTTATAAAGGAAGGAGAAAATGCTGATTTTCTATCCCAGCAAAATATAAATCCCTTTGTATATAAACTCTGCTTGTACAAATTACAAGGCAGTTGGATATGGGATTCTAGCTACTTAGAACACTAATCTCAGTAAATGTTATATTATCAGCACTTAGGTACCTAGTGACTTCCCTACTCTATGTGTCATGCGGAGAGTACAGGAGAGTTTTGTCTGGCCCCAAAAGCNAGGAACATTTCAGACATTCCTTCATAACACCCAAAAGGTTTGAGGACAAGCAGAAGAGCTGGGAAAGCTCCAGGAGCAGTGCTTGCATTGGAAGGGTGAGAGGGCAGTGCAGCTGGGCAGCCACATCCCTGTTTCACCCTGCCTCACCTGCAGCTGTGTTTGCTGTACCTTATCTATTCTTGTGAGCGTGCTGCCCTGACCATTTCACCTCATATTTCCTAGAGAGATCCTAATAGCATTTTCCATTGTTCTCTTTCCATAAGCAGCTTCTGTGCATTCTTATTTTGTGCAAGACTTAAGAGCTTGGCAGAAAGCAGTCTTGTCTCAGTATGCTTATGACATTCATTGGGCATCTTTGTTATGCAAATACAGCTGCAGCATTGACTTCTTCTGTTTAACAATGTAACAAGAGGATTCCTTCAAATTAGGAGTCATGTACATATATAATGTAAAAACAGAGTAAATCAGTAAGTATTTTGCTGGTAAAAGTTTGTTTCCTTTATATGAAAGCCAAGCAGAATCATCTGTGGTAACATGATGCTTCATATTGGTTTTCCAGGAGAAAACAGGTCTTCATTCAAAAGTGTATCCTTAAGCAAAGGTCCCAGTTTTCAGCTTTGCTGTACCTTCCAAAAAGGGTGCCCCAGTCTTTGGGATCCACAGCTTACTGGCATAGCTTCCTAGGAGATTGCTGTAGAGTTGACAGTCAACTGCTTCTGGAAATTTTGTTGTGAGATAAAGATTCTAGGAGACCTGGAGATCCCTGGAAACGTCAGAGCTTCAAACCTTGAGACCCTGATTTGGGATGAGGGCTCTGGCATTTTCACTCCTTTGTGACGTTTAAAATCTACTTTTGAACAATCTTTCCTGCACAAAGGAAATTCTCATTGACGAACAGGTTTAGTGGTAATGGGTAATCCAAAACCCATCTGACCACTTAAGAGCCCAGCACCACTGAAGCACTGTAAGTGGAGCTGACTCTTCCCAGAGAAGCCAGTACATTCATACAACATCACACAGGAGCGCCAATTTGGGTTCAGGAAGCCAGACTCACCTAACTGGACCAGCCTCGTGCTCTGCCAGAGGTAATAAAGTCTGCTTTCACAAAAGGGGCAACGCCATGGTGCCATAACCAACTCTATGTCTGGGTGAGGTGGTTTCTTTTGACCTAGTTCCAACATCTCCATGAGATTGCATTAGGCAGTCCAGACACAGCCATAGGATTTCTCTTAAGGAGACCAGTCTGACAAGTTAATGAGGGTCAAACCATTACCTGCCTGCTCTGTCTTGGGCAAGCTGAATTGGCTTACGCAAGTTTTCCCTGTTGGGATCTGCCTGTGTTTGAAAGGTTCCTCAAAGCTTTGTTAATCCAGGCCAACACTGAGCAGGTCTGCAACAAGTATTGAGAAGGGCTCGCAGAGGGAACCCGCAAGGCACCGAGAGACAAGGCCAGTTCTTCACAAGCCCTTGGTGGTCCTTGTTTTGACTGACAAGTCGGGAACCAACATGCTGTTACTGTTCTCTGCTTTGCACTGTTCTGGGACATCTACATCTACACAGGGAAAACCGACAGTCACTAAGGCTTCAAGTACAAAAAAAATTACCTCCTCCCTTTAATGCTACAGGGGAAAACCGGAAAAAGAACTCTCTTTAAATTTCTAATTAGGAGCTACACAGACTTAATCATTTATCATATTCGGCACAGAGCAGAGGTGTTATCTGAACGTCTGAACTGTGCGTATCTTGCTTTAACTGATTACCTCAGATTTATGAAGTTTGGTTTTGGGCTTAATGATGAAATTTTTGTAATGTGTTTTTACTCTTAAATTAAAGACATATATAATATATCCATCATGATGTCCTTTCCCCCAGGTAATACATATGAAACAAGAACTCTGAATAGTGGGTGCCTCATCTGGCAGGATTTCAATGAAAAATTACCCTAGCTAACTACGATGAAGGAATGCAAAGGGGAAAAAGGATCCTAATAATTCATCTGTAACTGCTTTTGTGAAGAGACAGAGATACAAATAATAAATACAAATGTGATATAAATATAAAAAATAGATATTATTAAAACAAATCTACAGATATAAATATGGAAAGAGATATAACTTATTCAGAAAGTGCTTTGTTTAAATTTATCTCCATGGAGAGTTTTGTTCAATGGTGGTTTATCTTCCAGTCTGAAGATAATCAAAAAATCCAATTCACTGTTGCTAGGGGCATTATTATTTTATCTTAATTTGCAGAAAGCTGATTCTAGTGCATTAAAACTTTTCTTCAAGCAAGAGAAAGAAGAGACTAGCTCTGTAATTAGAACAGTTTTCCTACGACTGGTTCATGAAACTACTTAAAAAACAAACAAAAAACCCAAACAAACAAAAAAGAAATTTACTCCAAGTCATTTACTCTTTCATTTCAAGGAGGATTAAAACTTTGTCTTTACAGTAATTTAGTAATGTATTATTAGTATTCAATATCAGTCACAATGTTATAATTCATTCAGCAAGTATTTCTCAGTTACCTGGTTAACATAAAAATCCTGAACAACCTCTGAATTTACTTCAAAAACCAATCAGCCTTTTTGTATGTCATTTGCCTTTGAGCAGATAAGAAGCTTACAAAAGTAAAATTACAGTGCTTACTCAAAAAACTAATCTCCACTGGGCTGATTTGCCACCAGCCCCTCCCCAACATGCAGCAATATTTTCAAAGATTCATTTTTCCCATGGCCAATATTTCACTTGCTGTCAATTTAAATTCTTAGACCAATAAATCAAAACCACTTAATTCTTGAAATATTGAAAAAGCAAGAAGCTAAAAGAGAATACTTAATTTCTTGTGTAAAGAAAGAATACTGGATTTGTATAAGGGAGAGAGACAGAGGACAAGGCTGTTTGTGACCATGACAAATGAAACCGGTCAGGACCTGGTGTACCAAGTCCTGTGAGTCCTTAGTGCAGAGCAGGAGCGACAGCGTTTGGTACCCAGTAGGACCTGGAGCAACTCCTGTCCTGCATTCAGTAGCTTAAAAATTTGTAGCTGCAGGAGCTATTTAGTGGGGTGGCCATCAGCTCCAGAGGCTGTCTGCTGTTTGCCATGTCCAAGGTCTCCTCTAGGTCATAGACACATGACTTCACTTAGGATAAACTCATTTACCCTCCAGAAAATCTCTTGGAATGGTCTTGTTTGCAGCACCTTTAATTGCACTCTAGTCTGATCCAGATAGTCAGAGAAATGCCATCCACACAGGTTTGACCCAACAGGATTGACTGTGCCGGAGAAACACCATTATCCATGGCTATATGTGTATGATTAACATAATGATGTGTGTCAGGTGCGATATAATTTAGAGTGGGTGAAAAAGTCTGCTGATATACTGAACATCCGCAGCATCCGTTCTTTCGAACTGAACCTGCACAGCTTATATCTTAATTACACCAGTATACAACACTTCTGACAGGATCAGCAGAGTTAGCACAGTTGCATATGAATACAAATGAAAGAAAAATCTGGCTCCAAGTGAAAGAGAACATCAGAGAGGATATACAGAGCTCCTCGAGAGCTGTGTCTCAGAGTGCATCATTCTAGCTTCAATGTCTAAATAAAACTGGCCTGTGCTCCATTCACGGGTCGTGACAGATGCAGGAAGGCTGAGCAAACACCAGCCATACTTCTGAATCTCTTCAGGTTTGGGCTTAGGGGTTTTTTTGTCTGTTTGCCTTCAAAACACTTTGTTTTAGAGGTGCAGTCACCTCTGGAAGCCTTGTAGCTCTGTTTGTAGGGACTGTACTTACCTTAATATATTTACCTGAGAGGCAAGGTGTAGTAGCAGGGGACCAATCATTCACTAACAAGTTTGAGATGTCCCAGGTCAAAACCCATCTCTCTTCATCCCAGCCTGGATTCTCAGAGACGCCAAACAGAGTCCCAGAAATTCCTGGAACAGTGAATGCGTGGGTGTTGGTTGAGTCCTGCAGGAAAGCTTTGTATATCTCCATAGAGTTCCTTGCTCCTCCATGAGTGTCTGCTCTCTGGTGACTCCCAAGCTACTTAGATGTCTAGTCTGATCTAGTGTGGTTGCTCTTATGTTGTTATGGAGTGTGAGCAGAAACAACGTGCAACCCTCCATGCCTGACTGTGGACACACTCTTCTCTGGAAAGAGTATTATTTCCTGACATAATGAAATGGGATAAAGTACCAGCTCTTTCCAGTTCAACTTTTTGATCTCTCTTTTAAATCATTCACAATTCACAGATGCACCAAAAGCTTGCTTGGGAGACAGCAGGGGACCATCGGTCTCCACTCACAAGCGCAGGAAACCAGAGTGCATCAGCAGAAACATGTGTTTAGAGTGAAAACTCAGTTCCATCAAGTGTTATCATTTACCTGCTTGTGGACAAGATTTCACATTTATTTCTGGATTATTCTGATGGCTCTTTTATCTAGACTAAACATTCATGGGTACACGTTGAAACACACTCATCATTTTCCCAGAAATGGGAATAGGCGATGAATTTAAAAGCGAGTTAACAGCAGTCACTCTTTATCCTGCCTTCACCCTCTGCCTCATGGTGGCTGAATCACTGAAGAAATGACTCAGGACATCTTCCTTCTCAAGATCAGAGATGCATCAGAACCATTTTTACTGATAGGTAATCATAAGGTTCTAGACACCAGGAGAGCTCTTTAGTCCTAGACTAGACACAATATTTCACTTATACATTTAAGTAGATTTTTCAATCTGTAACTTTTCATTTTGGATTTTCTTTCTAATATAGAAAGGAACCAGATAAAATCTACACTTTACTCAAGCAGTAACTGAAGGAAAAAATAACATCTCTCATTATATCTGCTCACTGCTACAATTACTTCCTTTAAAATAAGAGCAGTCTCAAAAAAGATAAAAAAAATCTTAAACATAACTACGTATTTGAGCTTTCCTTTTGCAGTTGCTCCAGGCTCAGTAATGTGCAACATTCAGAGTAATTTGAATATAATTGAAGCCTTCTTTTTTTTTTAGTGTGTGTGTGTGTGTGTGTTATGAAATTCTGAGCCTCTGGAGGTGAGCAGACACCACGTGCCACCTACTTTACTATTTTGCTTCAGAGATTTGACTTATTGAGAAGTAAGCTTAATGCAAATAAAATGGCTTTCCCCTCCTGGCATTTGGCAGGCACACAGAAATGCAACAGAAGAGCTGAGTACCTAGAGAAACTCGCTTCTCAGAACTGTGTTTGGAAAGAATAGAAAGCATTTAAATTCAAAACGAACCATCTGTGACAACCCCTAAGCAGTGCCTCATTTCAGAAAGTGCAAGCCTGGGAATGAAAGTGAAACTGTATGTAATTGTCAATTAAAATAATCTAATATAGACCTTTCTGCCTTTGGGGGAAGGGTGGGCAGAGATTTTCTGGAAGCCCACTACTTTTCATTTCCTTAGCATGTATTTTAAAGTTCAGGAGAACTGAATCACATCTGTAGCCAACATATATTACACACCTCATGGGAGAAAAGGTGATGGAAGAGGCACTATCATTGCAGATCACCTCTCAGCAGTTCATATCCACAGCTGATATAAGCTAATATAACTTCACATCAAAATTAATTCTAAAACAATTTCTAAGAGAAGAGTGACTTCATCTTAGAATTCAACATTCCCCATTTGGGAAATCTAAAATACTCTATCTTAGACAGTTGCATTCAGAAATGAAAACCAGAGAGTTTCTGTCAGTTTACTCAGATCAGAAATAAACGGAGCAATGGCAGCATAGCCAGGGTAAGTAGAAACACATGGAAATTCCTGCTAGCCCAAGCACTATATATATACACTATACGTTGGCTGGCTGCACCTTTGGATTTACAGGATCTAAATCAGATCAGAATTTGGTCCTCGGAGTATTCAACAGGCAGTTCTGGGAAAGGGTCCAGAAGAATTCAGTCAGTAACGATGAAGACTCTGTCATTTTATAAGGTATAAGTTGCAGACTGAAAAAATATGAATTGTTAGGCAGTAAAATTACAGTTTTATTTCTTATTGAATTTGGAGCTACACTGCAAGCTGTGGAAAATACTCAGCTAATAGAACATTGTGTATATTTACTGAATCTGGAAAATACCCCCAGGACAGAAGTTCTCAATCCTGCCAGGATACTTTCCATAGGCACTGAGCTTCAGTTGTTAGCGTGTGAAAACCAAATGTGTTCCAATGTCTTCCATTTTATTGCTGCTATTTAGTAAACCATTTTGTCAAGTCAATGAGTGTATGGTTGTTTAAAAGTGTATAAACATGAAAGGTATTTTAAATACTGTTTTAGCAACATTCAGGTGTTAATCTATGGTTAAAACAACCGAGGTAGTAGTTCGGCGGCAGCAGTTCAAGCTCTGCTTGCCTTGAATAGACAGAGTCCCACCACAATCAAAGTCTGGTCGCAGGACTGGAGCGCAGCAGTGAGAAATCAGTGTATGCCTTTTGAGCAAATCATGGACTTCCCATGAACAGATCTACTTATGGAGAGCTACCCAGGGCACAGCTGTGGCTGTGTCACTGACCCTGAGGTCTCAGCTGTAACTCTTTCTTCCAGGTATTCCTTTCAAGATGAAGAAGACATGTTCATGGTGGTTGATCTCTTACTCGGAGGTGATCTGCGTTACCACTTGCAGCAGAATGTCCACTTTAACGAAGGAACTGTCAAGCTGTACATTTGCGAGCTGGCGCTTTCCCTGGATTATTTGCAGAGATACCACATCATTCACAGGTGAGTGAATTTCATTTGGGGGACGGGCTGCTTTCTGATGGCAAAGCAGAGGAATTTTATCACATATCTGATTACATGGTTTATTCAAAACCTCTGGAAATTTTTCATTGTTAAGCAAGGGTGGAATTTGGCTCTGAAAAGTGTTTTTTAAGTGTTTTCTTTCTGCCCTCAGCCATTCAGTAGCCCCATATACTTCTCATACTGCCCCTTTCTTGTTTTTATCTCATACCATGATGCATGTTTTTAAACACTTTGTTCATTAAACACTAAATTCAACCCATAACAACCTCTTGGCTGCTTTTAATTTATTGTTAGTTCTCCAGTGCCTAAATGTTCCTGAACACAAAAATGTTGTAATCCAGTACAACAACTTTGCACAACAACATCAGGGAAAGGCCACAAAACCAAAGGCTGAGAATACAGGATAATTTGTTTACTTGCAGAATCTGCATGAAGGTCAGAAGGAGGAAGAGAGGTGGGGAAATAAGAGAATAGTGGAAATAAATTGTAACAGTGATAGATGGCGCATCCTTTTTTGCACTTCTTAGATCACAGCAAGCTGTTATTTTCATTGCCTTACAGCTGGCAATCATAGTATTCATGTCAAAAAAGGTATTAAGCATCAGAGTCTGTTTTCCTTAAACAATTTGGCATGTAATTGAAGCAGTGGGGTAACTTCTCTTTTTATGTTACCACAACAACTGCGAAATTATAAAATTATGGGCTTGATGCTCTATTTTACTCTTTTTAGGCTCTTTCTCCCTGATTTACAATATTTCCCTGAATAGAAAAAATAGTTTTGTGTGTTACCGAAGCTGGATGTGAGTTTCAGAGACCAAACTAAACTGAGCTGTGCCATAGATCTTCAAGCATCCGGTATAAATAAATAAATAATTTTATTTTATATATCTATCAAAATATATTCATTAAAAGTTTTCATCCCATCCACCTACCAGAGCTGCCACACGATTTTGTAATAAAGAATCAATAAAAATTATGATCTGACTTTCTGAAGAGGGAGGGTCCGTAAGAAATCTCTCTGATCTGAGGTGCAGAGGTAAATGGGTGTTCTGTATTACTGAAACTGCACAAGAAAAATTCAAGTCAATACTGAAACTGTTGTTTTGCTTGCAATTTAAACTCCCACAAATGCAAAAGCAATTTCTGAAATTTTGCATCTTTAGCACACTGTTATTATTTTTGCACATTTCCATGTATTTTGCATACGTTTTCCTTTCTCAGTGAATATTTTAAAAGTGAAGCTCAGAATTTTGGCTGACCTTTGTTTCCATGCCTTAAGGAATGTTCTTAGTGAAAAACAAATTGATGAGCATTTTTCTCACCCTCATTTTAACGATAAGACATTTTATGCAAATAGGCTGTCAAAACATTTGTGAGAGAATCCAGTTCATAATAAAAACTTGCATTTTTCTACAAGCCTGTGACTTAAAAATGTTTCACAGAAAGGCCTGTGAAAGGTGGCAGATGTCTTGAGAGAATGAAGGACAGGATTGAAGTCATTGTGGTGGTTTGTAGTTTTTTGTGACAGTATCTGCATTGCCATGGGGTATTGTGAAATTGGGCAAGACACTTTGTTCGCTTCTGTATTACTCAGTCATGATTAGGAAGCACTTGATTTTACTTAATTTTCTCTTTTGCAGTGGTTGTAGTATAGAGTAACACCACTGGCTTCAACACTTGTTGATTTGCACCAAGGCAGGGAAGGCATGGGGTTGTTGGCTCCATTTGGGGGCAAGTTCTGGGGTTTGGTTTTTGCTTTCACTCTACACCAAAAGTTTTCACAAAAACAGACTTGTCAAAACACCTGTTTCTTAGCCTGTGGCAAGTCTCACTGGCTCGTTAGCTGGGATTATTGTTTAGGGTATAAAGGATCTGGTTCAGGACTCTGCTGTGTTATAGAAGAGATGTTTATTTTGAAGCTCGCAGACCTGAGATCTCAGCTTGGCTCTCCCACGTCACCACTTACTGCCCAAAGTCACCCAGCTGTGGCACAAGGAGATTTTTGTCTCTCATCTTCCCACCTCTACTCCACTCTCGTGAGACCCCACTTGGAGTACTGCATCCAGCTCTGGAGTCCCCAACATAAGAAGGACATAGACCTGCTGGACCGTGTCCAGAGGAGGGCCACGAGGATGATCCGAGGGCTGGAGCACCTCTCCTATGAGGAGACGCTGAAAGAATTGGGGCTGTTCAGCCTGGAGAAGGCTCCAGGGGGATCTTATTGCTGCCTTCCAGTACCTAAAGGGGGCCTACAGGAGAGCTGGGGAAGGACTTTTTACTAGGGCATGTAGTGATAGGACGAGGGGGAATGGCTTTAAACTGGAAGAGGGCAGGTTTAGATTAAACATTAGGAAGAAATTTTTTACTTTGAGGGTTGTAAGGCACTGGAACAGGTTGCCCAGAGAGGTTGTTGAGGCCCCATCCCTGGAGGTGTTCAAGGCCAGGCTGGACGTGGCCTTGGGCAACCTGGTCTAGTGGGAGGTGTACCTGCCTATGGCAGGGGGTTTGGAACTCAATGATCTTCAAGGTCCTTTCCAATCTAAACCATTCTATGATTCTATGATTCTATGATTACAATAAAATCCCAAATGATCCACACACTGGTGAACAAGTTATTTAGCCAGGAGAGTCCAAGCACATTCTGCCTTCTGCCTCACCACCACCTGGAACAGCACTCTGCGCGACAGTTCTTCAGCTGCTGTAAATCTCTGTAGCATGGCTGGCATCAAGAGTGCGATGCTGATATAAATTGTCTCAGGAGCTGAGCCAGTAGTGATGCACAGTGAGGAAACGTGCAGCCATTACTCTGCCGTTGCAAACACACCATCTCGGTCAGAGATGAAACCAGTGAGCTGGTTGGTGTTTATACTTTGTGGTAGCAGACCTCGGCAATATCATTGTAACCAAGTGCTTCCAGTCAGTATTCACAGGCGAACCTACAAAACTCTCTTACATCTTTCAGTTTGTGCATTGGCAGCAAAAGGGGGGGAAAAAAAGGTTAGTGAGTCACAGACTCATTGAGAGAGCCCCCTACTAAATTTTGTCTGGGCTACAGAGAAAGAATAGTTGAATGATTCATCAGACTGGGTAGGTGGATTTTCAAATTGCAGTATTATAAAGAGCTGAATATATGATGTGTGAGTCAGGAACTTAACTCCTCCTCAATATTTACAGATGTGTATGAAATGTGTTCAGGTTTCCATTACTATTGCATCCGGCAACATGACAGAATGGCTTTTTTCGAGATTAATGTGCAGCCCCAGGAGTTTACTATAAAAGGAAGAGGTAATGAAGGGGACAGGAATTATCAGGCATGTATGAATGGATGTAGAAGTGTTCAGATCAGTGCTTTGCCAGTTCCGCTTGGAGATGCCTTGCAATGCCTCTGTATTTGCTGATGTGGTTAGCGTTGTGTACTTCCAATGTAGCAATCATTTCACCAATAGAAGCATTGTTTCTGCAGGGACAACTTTCACCATAAGTAGTGTAAAACCCACTGCTGTTCAGCTGTGTTTATGAAACTTGTCATTTTTATCAATGGCATCCCTGTATATAAATCCATATTTGCCATGCACAATCCTGCAATAGTGGTTTTATTCATTATAGGACAATAGTGAATGCTGCACTGTGTGTCTCACTTGCAGCTCTATTGTAAACGTTTGCATTTACATAGATGTTCAGCCAGAATTGTAAACACTTCAAAAAGAAAAGCTGTAAGTTTCAAGCTATGATCTGAAGACTCTTCTGGGCAAATTTTTCACTTAACTTACACATCAGCTAACTTAATATTGAGATATCTCTAAATTGTTGGTCACAAGTAATGGCTACATCACAAACCCCTGTCTCCCCACAGCTCTGCTGTAATAATATTTTATCCACATTTCTTAAATGGAAAAGTAATCCTTTAAAAGCTGGAAGAGTGGTGTTTATTATAGACCCTTGGATCCAGTATACACAGAAAGGTTTCTGACAATTCACGTGGTCTCATTTATTCTCAAATGTTGGATTAAATCCGGCATTCTGCATTAACAGACATCAAGTTTCAAGATGGTCTGACTAAACACATTCTTTCCAGTGCTGCTTGTATAATGCCAGTGAATAATGTGCTGGACAAAAGTTTTCCCATCAAAGGCTGAATAAACTTATTTCAGCCATGAGTAACTCAACCTCCTCCTTTCACAAATGTTGCTGTTCATACATTTCAATAAAACCACCTGCTTCCTCACCAAAGTAGGCTGCCCATTTCAATTCAGCTGGTTCTTCCAGCAGTAGCTCCACTGTTGTCTCTTCCAGGATGCTCTTGCAGCTAGAGCCTTGGCTCGGAGCAGCGCTGGCCCTGTGGTGCTGCGGCAGCTGCCCGAGTAACACGCTTGTGCTGATAAAATCACATTTTCTCTTTCTAAAGGGGCAAGTGTTAACTGCATTGTCCTTACAACTTTTCATCATCGTTTGGCTCCATTGGTTTTCATCTGCTCAGAATGGAGGCTGGAAGTAGCAGATGTCTGGAAAGGAAATTGCAGTAACCTTCCAGCACAATTTTAGGATACTAGGCTAGCTGTTTTATCTGCATGCCCAGGGCTTTTTATTTCACTGGTGGTTTTTTTTTTTAATGCAAAACCATTTGTCTGTGTATGTGTACATACATAAGCACACACACAAATTTTTGGTGGAAGCACAATATGACTGGAATCAGTCTGGCTTGGCGGGTCTGTGCTGTGTGGCTACTGTGATCACCACCCTGTCTTCCATTCCTGCAAGTTCTGCTTCCAATGGAGAGCAGCACCAGGAGCTATTCCAGCTCCGAACAGCTACTCAGCAGCAGTGCAGGGTGGGTAAAAGCTAATGGAAAATGGCGACAAATTGAGCATTAGGTTTTCCTCTGCCAGCTGATCCACTGCAGAGTCAGGGTGTCTTGCTGCTACCAGCTAGACAAGATGTACTCTTCGTTCAGCACTGCTAGGCTGGGCTACGGGGTAGGAGGTTCCTGTTTGTTCATTACCATTGAGCCTTTCAAGGTGTCCAGCAGTCTGCTGGAATAAGATAATATGTCTAAATTATTAGACTCTTCTTTAAAAGGGGCCTTCCCCAGTCTCACTTATCACACCATACACCAAAAGAACAAACGCTAATTTAAAATGTTGCCTTCATTAACACTGTCCATTTAGTATGTAAGCAGCAAATAGGTTTGGGAATTATTTGAAAATGGAGAATTTGCCTTTTGTTTTTTTCTCACAAATGTCACAGGCAGAATAGTGCCAACCTGAGATCTACTGGGACATTTTAAAAGGACACAGTTCCTTACAGATTCTAGCTCACACTACTAGTCTTTTTCTTGCTGGTAAGCATGTGCAGATGAACAAGAAAATGTAGTAGAGTCTGAAGTATATGAAATGGGAAAAATAACCATAATTTGACTACTATTCATAAGCACTACCAAAGATCATGACAGGTCAAGAGTCCATGACAGGCCCATTGAATTTTCTTGATTTGTCTTCCCATGTCTTTTCCATGTCTTTGTATTATGCTCTTTAAACTAGAGCAAGCCGACATTATGGCCAAGGACAAATTGCAGGAACTGCGCAATGAGTTATGCAAGAGAAGCAAATTAGAAAACATGCCAAAACCAGACAAAAAAGAACCGCTATGCAAACCATAGAGAACAGAAAACCTGCTGAATGCTTATGAACCAGCACTGATCAAAAAGAAAGTGATTCACAAATTCTAGGCACAAAAGATATTTAAATCTTAGTCGTGTCCTTAAAAAAAGAATTAGACATCACAAGTTATGAATATGCAGATAAAAAGCCTTTTAACTTTTGAATGGAGTTCTCTACCTACAAGAACAAATTAATTTTACTTCTGTTCGGCAACAGTAAAAGAAAAAGTTATTTGATGTACTGGATGACATACTGCAAATAAATGAAGTTGGTTTGGAAACACACTGAGATTTCAATATCCAGAGACTAGATTACTAATGAAGTAAAACTGTCTGTGTCGGGGAAGAGACACAGGGAACACTCTGAGACGCGTGATGCACCATTAGGTGCTCCAGTCCTGCCACTGACACTGATATAGTGCTTTGTTGTGGGCATAGTGTGCTTTTCCTTCTGAAAGACCAGAAGGCACCTGCCATACCCTCACTCCTTTCATATCCCATCCCTGAGGGTTCCTCGTCACAATCAGCAGGGGACTGCTTGGTTCCTTACAGTTTTCAAGTGAGTAGACAAAGTTGACCCTTGGGCCTTTCTTTCATCCTCCTTCTTCTCATTATTGCAAATTTGTAAGAATGTGCTTATGTGAAATATTTTGTTTAGCCAAGGAAAAGTCATCTCACAATCTCATTTAAAATTTAGGTGTCTGGGCAACATTAGGAGAGGGAAGATCTGAACTGTAGGCTGAGCTTGGACAACTATCTTGCATTAGGTGACAAACTTCCAGTGGCCAAAGATAACCTAAATCAACCCCATCATGTTTGTTTGTACTTTATACAGCTCTACAGAACAAGTGTCCTTCACTAAAAAAAATCAGTTCCGTGATTGTAGTTGGCTTTCTTATTGCTTGCTTCTCTGTTTGAAAACAAACACCCAGACAAGCGTAGATATGATCTAGATATAGAGGAGTGTATGACATGGGTCAAGAAGAAAAAGTTATGTATCAATTCTTACTAATTCTTCTGTAATGTAACTAGAAAGAATTTCAAACAATTTGGTCTGAATTCTAATTTTTACACACTCATTTAAAGGTTTTGCTGACTTCTTTCTCACCTCACTGTCATTTAGCTGCAACCAACAAAATGAACACAAAAAATCTTGTTTTTTCTAAAACTCTAAAGTCACAGTACCATCACTAGGGCATTGTGGACTTACACGTGTCTGACCTGCTCCTACTCTTCGTAGCTCCATACTCCTCACTACTGGGAAACACCGCTCTCTCAGAGCAAGATAAAGCATTTCCATAGAGGGAATCAGCACTTAATGCTGTTCACAGTGAAGTACATGGGAACAAGAGACAGTGTAGAGAAACTGAGACACAGGCAAATTCAGACTCTCTGTCACAATAGGAGGTACAAATCTTTTTGAAAATGGGCAATGATAAGGTATTGGGGAATTACCTTGCCATAGAGCTTGCTGCTGTGGCGAGTGTGACAGCAGCATCTTGGAGATGCCAGCAGGTCCTCTGATGCCCGGGCTCTGCACGATCTGTGCTGTGGAGTGTGCTCAAAGGGAACATATAAAGTCCATGTAGATACTATACACCAGTTTGCCAGTTCCATGCTTTGCATTACCCACTTTCCAGTCACTGTGGCAGGGAGCTTAACATTGGTTTGGCTTTTTAATCTACATCTGTCTTCCAGAGGGCTTTCTTAAAGTCCATCTTTAGCTTTGTTCTGGGGTTATAATGACTTTCCTATTAATTGCTTCTAGTTTCTGCAGAGTGCACCCCACACCTAAATCAGCTGCTGTCTGTGTTACAGTTTTTCCCCTCCTTCTGGTTTTCTTTAACAAACCTTTTACATTAACCTACCTTTTTGGAAGAGAAGCCTTATACAACCAGACTTCAGGGCACATGATGTGTATTAAAATACTACATGTCCCTCGTCTCCACAATTTATCACCCTATTGATGGATACCGAAATTAAATAGTTTTCTTCTTTCCCCCACTCCTCAGTATTAAAATTTTGATTATGAATCATTCTCATAGATTCAGACACTGAAGCAGAAGATGCTGACAGAATTGAAGCAGAGCTCTATAGTCAAGATTATGTCAGGTCTCCATCCACAAATCTGATCCGGTTTATGCTAGTTCTCAGCTTTAGTATGTTGCTAGTTTATTTGCGGCCAATGCAGTGTGAGCATTATCAGAGCCATCTTTCTTTCACAGAAATTCGTTACAAGTTTCTTGTGATGGAAACAGAACGGTGTTGCTTTAAAACTTCAAGGGACTTTAGTATAGACATCTGCTCCCAACTTAGGTATACTACCAAACCCCACTATTTTAATAGCATGTTGATACTGTAATTCTAAATACAATAATCAAGAGTATTAATAAGCACATTTAATTAATTTTTGATAAGTAATTAAAATGATTAGACACTCCTTCTAGAGATGCATAGCAGTATCCACAGTATTAACTGCCTGCCTCATATGACACTGCCTGGTTTACCCTGGTTTTGTGAGCCTCCAACCTCCACCTGCCATCCCAGGGTGGTGCTGCTGTCCTGACCTCCCCATGCCAGCTAGGAGGGTTGATAGACTGATAGAAAGCTCCTCTCACCAGCAAGATTAAATTAGCAATGAAGTGAAGTCTTAATTAACACAGAAGAGAACAAGAGCCAACCCCCTCTGATACAATATTGATCCTTTTTTCCCGAAGTTTTGGTGTTAATGTTATATTTAAAATATTCTGGTATGCTTGCATCATGGAAATTTCACAATATCATGACAGCATGCAGGCATATTCTCTCCACTGAAGTGGCAGATTTGCATGCAATATGCTTGAGTCATTTTTTTGTTTGTAGTCAGTGAAGAAATTTAAAATCTTTGATTAAAGTATGTAGATGAAGAGAGGGAATACGGAAAAAGACTGTAAAGTTCAGGCTGAGCAAAGAAGAAACCAATAGCAGCATATGGACAATTGCTTCTTTCCCCTGTTTCTGCTTTAATAGTTGCAACATTTTCTCAGCTCGAATGAGCAATACATACATAGTATGTATTATGTATTATAATTCCCTTGCAACATAAGTTTTATTTTAATATATGGCAAAAAGTGCACATCTACATTATTTCCTCATGACTGCAATAGTCTTTTATATATCGGGAATTGAGTAGATTGTCCATGGTGTGGTAGAAGGCATTTCATTAAAGGATATTGCAATTTTAGCTTCCTTCTTGCCTTAGAAATGCATTCAGCAGCTTTCAGTACAGCTTTGATATTTCAGGTGAGATGTGATCTGCTTTGAACAATTTTTGACTTAGCGGATATATGGAGGGATGAGAAGGAGTGGGAGTTGTAACACTGATCATCTGACAGAGTTTCATCTTTCAAAACAAATCATCTGGTGGGCAGTGACTGTAATTAAGATGCAGATTGCCATGAGATTTGTTCTTCAGAAGTTGCCTTCTCAATTTTTTTTTTTTTTCTCTTGCATTTATTCTCTATATCCTTTTTTGGGAGCTCCTCAGGGCATTCCCTCGAGGTTATTTTCAAACATTTCTATATCCTCTGTGAACTCCTGTCCCAACGCCCCTGGATGTGTTTTACAGAGGAGAAAGCACAGCAGCTCAGAGCTTTGATGCTGTATGACAGACAGTCCTACTGATGAGCCTCCACTTCTCCCAACACGTGCACACACAGTTTACGTTCATCCCAGGGTGAATTTCCTACTGACCCAGTGGGGATAATTGCACTTCCCTGCAGCAGAGGAGACAAGGCAAGTCTGCAGTTCAGCAGTTGTGGTGCTCTTGCACATGCAGAACTGCTGTCAGCAGGGAAAGACCTTAAAATACAGTGCTAAACTGGAACCTTGCAAGGTTGGAACAGCACTTGGCGGGTGTTACGCATTCAATGACCAAAATTTATGAAATTAGATTGTGGTGGACTTGGTGATTCTTTACACTGGTAATACAAATCATCTTTACAGGCAGACTAACAAGAATGAGAAATAATCTCTCTCCAGTGGCTACCAGTTTTCATTCAGTCATTTACCTGTTCATTTTGTTATACACATGAAACTTTGGTGTTGTTCTGAATGAAGAGAAGTCGCTTTCTAGTCTAATGATAAAAACAATACAAGGTCAGAGCTTCTCTTATTTTTTTTCCCTTTCACAGTGACTATTCTGTGTCCCATCATGTTACAGTCTCATGGTTTATTTCAGTGATATTCTTATTGCACGTTTCACACGTGCAATAAGTTTCACACGGTTTTTTTAGTTTTTTTTTTTTTTTAGGTTTGGGGGCTTAATTATGAGCACAGTACTTTAGAAGATAAATATGAGTTTCTTATGATAAGACTATGGACCCTCTTTCTATACACAGATACTGTCTTTACTCTGCTGTCAGATTTAGTTCAAATAGTAAGCATTTTGAGGTTCAAAACATATTTTTCTCTGGTCTTATTCAGTCCCCAAACTTTGTTAGTGTTTAGTAGAAACCAACACTGCTTAAAATCTCATCTTTCTCTGTAGTTATCATTCAACGTCAAATGATGCATGATGGAACTGGAATGATAAAAGTCTTGATGACTGATAAAAAAAACACTACAAGAAAAATAACAGCCCAGAAGGTATCAATTTTTTAACAGTGTCAGAAAAGCCAAACTGGTCAGACAGTCTTACACTGAGCTCTGAATGTCTGGCCTGTGAGTTCACAGTTTGGACCTTCAGTGAACATGGTTGATCTTTCAGACAGCTGAACAGCTACACTTCGGAGAACCAGTAGGAAGAAAAAAAGAAATTGGTGGTAAAATAGACGGATTTTAGAGTACTAAGAAGAAAAAGGGCATCATTTCCCTGCATAAAGTGCAGAGGAAATATCCAGAGGGGCACTAGGAGGGCTGAAGAAGAGATGGGGGAGTGCAGAGTGGGGCGTGGGGTGAGGAGAAGGGAAAGATGTGGAGAGGGGCAGACTCTGAAAGCCAAAATTAGGAGCGACCAGAGAGAGTGGAGAACATGGGAGAGAGGCACCATGAAGTCAGGTGGTGCAGTAACAGGGGAAATAGAGGGTCGATGCCAGTATATGAATTCCAGGTCAGAGGGGTAAGGCTTACTGAAGGCTGAGCGGTTCTGAGTATGTCTCTCTTGGTCATTGTCAGGGTCTAACAGCTTTATTCACCAACTGTGAAAAACTTTGCTCAGAGTTCTGCAGACAAGAATTAATGCACTGGCCTAAAAATTAATCTCTCTGTGTATTCCTAGAAAAGGTGCCAATGTGGGGAAATGCAGTTTTAGATTTGCTATGTTGCTCTCTCAAGTTGCTACAAAAATTAAGATATGGTCCTCTTTAAAAATGTCAGATCAATAGGTCTATTCAACGAGTATCAGAGGTCTATTTTGAATGCAAGTCAATAAACAATAATTGACTTATTGGCAATAATCAACAACAATTACTAATATAGTCATTTAGAAAGACTTGCATGAGTGGAAAACCTATTGCCAGAATGCTTCATTTCTCAGCTTTTATGCTAATTCAATGTATTAGATATCTAGAATTCTGCCTCTAAAATCTACAGAAACTCACAGCTTGCCTCTTAATTTGGGATACTGCAGAATTTTCCCCTGATGGTGCTCCTTCAAGTCTTCTGCAAACCTACTCAGACACAGAAATGCTCTACAGACAGACCCCAATGCAAACGCATGCACTTATATATGTATAGAGTTGGGCACTAATTAAAGAACCAGCTTATTTCGCTGAGTCCCAGAGTGCCTCTACTGGTGAAACTGAGAATTATTAGCATATAGGTAAGGATGTCCATTTCCAGCCAACAGTCTTGTATCCTATCACTGTCGTTTAGTATTTGCTTTTGAAAGACACAGTGTCAGAAAGGAATAGCATATGAGATCTAAAGCTGAGAAATTGAATTATTAAACCTTAGTTGTCTAGATTTTTGAACATATATATTAAACTAGTGTAACTCTTCAGTTAATGAGAAGAATGGTGTTGCTCAGTCATCGCCTGCTCTTCCCTCCTAAGAAATACTTGGTGACCAGTTTCTTTATGTCAGACAAGATTTTATCTCCCTGAGATGAAATGTGGCTCCAGTTGTACAAAAGCAGCTCTGTGTGGCAGTGCCAGGTTCCCTGCATGCCATAGGCAGCCGGGCTTGTGATGGCCACCTGACTGGAGGAGAGCGAGGAATCCCTGGACTCCTTCCTCAGACCTTCCCTCTTAAGTTTAAGATCTTCTCTCTTAATCTTACCCGGCTAGAAGACCATACAGAGCCTCAGAGGCTTCCACGTTGCAAATGAGAAGGATATTTTATTTGATGGCAGCAACTAAAAAATTTCTGAAGTGTGCTAGCTGTTTTAACTACAGCACAATTTATCATGTATGAAGGATTGCGTTCTTCGTGGTGTGAGATGACGTCAAACCAGATAATGAGCGCCAGAAGCGTGACTCCTGCAAGAGGCTTAAATACCTGCCTGTGCTTCTGTGATAACACATTACAATAATTTGACTCGAGAACATCCCCAGTTGTTTTCATAATTCCACACAGTCTGCAAGATGTTTCTTATGTTTTTAAAAACTTATTCCACAGTTCACCAAGATCTAAATGCAGGAGTCTGGGTTTTTTTAGTTGGCTGTCCAAGCAAGTGGATACCTAGTCAACACAGCCAACAGAATCTAAAATGCTATTCAGCTCATCCAAAAATAGACAGTCATCTGAATGGCTCTTTGCACTCCAATGACCATGTTGTTTATACATTCATTGACTATAAATAGGAATATAGACACCCAATTCACAATAGAACCTAATCCAAATATCTTAATCTGAGATCTGAATCACATCTATTTTCAGCTGAATATATAACAACAATAATCCTTATAATAATGTCAGTGCAAGTGGTTACTGTAACAGCAGTTTCTCTGCCCGGAGTCTGGTTTAAACACACCTTCACCCATACTATATTCTTGCCTACTAATTTTAACCAGGCTGTTGTTACTACAGTCTGTGGACTCGATACTGCCAATCATTCATTCCTTATCCAGGTTCATGAAGAGGAGTTGGAATACTTGGCTGTTTGATTCCAAGCAATATTTTGTGGACATGTCTTAGAATAGGGAGACTTTTTAAAAAGGTGGTGTACTGGAATATGAGTTGTGGTTTGGGTCAAATGTAGCCTGTCAAGTCTCATCTATCTTAAACAGCAATCTGCAGGAATACATGTATTTATTGCTCTGCGAGTTTCTTTGTAAATGTTCCTTCTTAAAAGCATCCAAAGTTATTCTTAGAAGTAATTTATTACCTTCCTTTCCAGGATAGGTAAGGCTGGAGGTAGAAAAGTGTCATGAGACTTCTGTTCAGAATATTAAAGATTCGTTGGAGGGGGCAAGTGCAGCACAAAATCATATATTTGCCTCTCTGTTTCATAGAATTAATCCATCCGTTGGTGGATTCCACAAGAAGACCTGCCAGCTGCTACTGACATTTCAGGTAGTAGCAGGTGAGGTTTTTTAGTCATTTACCCGATACAATTTTATTTTCAAGCATAGACTTTGCACCTCCCATCCCGGTCTATTGCAGCTCACTTTTGTGTATATTAAATCTATAAAACCACCCAGAAGGGGAAGCATATGCAGGACATCAAAGCTCACTTGACTGTGGAACGCATTCAGCCTCCTCTCTGATATGTCCTGGTTGTGTACATTATGGGGTCTGAGGTGGTCAGTTTGAGGAATAAAGGCCCAAATATTTATACCCATGGTTCTCATGTCACAGACACGAGCCAGCAGGAGATGATGACAATGGTGAGGTCGATGGGGAATCTGACATGCATGCTAGCATTGGGTTTCAGATCAGAGTGAACAAGGCAGCATTGCTTGGTGGTTTTCTGCTTGCTGGTCTACAGCCTTTCTCCCCACTACACTGTGATGCTGAAACTTGGATCAGCAGAAAGTGTGCTTAAAGGGAAACTTCCCTGCTGCATTGAAGGCACCCGCTGAAAACCTGAAACCGTTGGAGATTGCTGTCACCTACCTTGGCCTGAACGTGAAGTCCACCAGGTTGACACATGCTTTAATTGCCAGTACTTTATTTGAAATGTACTTAAATTGAAACATGCTTTAATTGTGGATATTGCTGTGCTAAGTGGGGTCTGATAAACTTTTACGTATAGAATTTGGTAGGGCTTTTAAGGCAAATTTTAAGGATATATAGTAATTATACACTATGAACAGTGGCTGACTTCAGCACATGTGTGTTTGGAGTTATGTATATTTTCTTTTTGAGTTTGTCTGATAAGCTGAGCAAACTCTTGGAGACATGATACATCTGAATGGATCTATTCTGTATTTCATGCAGTGAAAAACAAAGGACCAGCTATATGAATTTCAGCTGTTGCAAAACACCACCCTTTCAATGCTAGCTTTTTACAACAGATAAAGCCGAACACGCTTATCAGTAACAATGCTCTCCTGATTTATCTTTAGGCAGAGGACAAATGTCATCAATTTCTTCTCTCATTTCGTTTCACACATGGATTTCTGCCTGTGTAAATTGGAAGAGGGCCTACGCCTTTTACTGGAAGGATACTGATACTTGTGCAATTGCTGGCAGAGTACTCGATGAGTGCATTCTTCCCCTTACTGCTAGTCAAAAGTTCTCACATGGTATCATGGAAAGAAGCATCACCATTGCAATGCGTATCCTTTCCTGCTGGACCAGACAATTCTTTCCAAACGCCACACTCCAGTTAGCGTCTAATGAGTCGTGCGCTTCCTGTGGTTATCAGAGATGTCACCTGTTCCTGGAAGCTGTTTCACACGTAGGGGTATGGCCCTTGTACTTGCATGCACAGAAGGTCTCAGCAACACTTGACACTACAACACAGAAAAGATTAGAGTCATTGGCTGTGAGATTATCAACAAATTACTGCTTCGTGGTGATTCTGCATGACTCCTCCATGTGATCTGGAGAAGTATTTGGCTGAAAAGACTTTTTATTTGAAATGTGGTGACATTTTGGCATCATTCTAGTGTTGACAGTTGCTACAGGTTCCCCTCAGAGCTACCCAAAAGTCCAAGGGCTGTTGTGGTGTCTAGTGTTAGCTCTAGAAAGCAGTCCTAACAGAGGAAGTGGCACATTTGTCGTTACTTTGAGTCCTTCAGGCAAGATGAAAACTATCAGATTGCCCACAAGTCGTTTGTGCTGGTTAATGTTCACTTGGAAAAGAAACTCTGTGTTCGGAAACGGCATCATGGATAACATAGTCTGGGCTTTGTCATGTAAATCTCAGTTTATATAGCCACGGTGGTGCTTTCCAGTCCCAGTCACTAAGACATTATACAATGCAACACAAAGGAGGCAAAGTTAGGTTCATGTTCTCCTTTGGATAAACTTTTCTAGCTTCTACAGCATATAAGAATCTTCATCTATTTTTCTTGCTACTGCAGTATATAAACACCTCTGTGATAAAGTCATATTGGATCTTCAGGAAGAACAATACAGTGAAATATTCTATGTTTAATATTTTTATTTTAATTTAGCATCTATGCAAATTCAGGAGCTGAACCTAGCCAAAGATTACTATTATCTACTATTATTACTATTATCTGCCTTTATTATATTATTATACCCAGAAATGTGAAAGTTTCAATATAGAATTCCTGTTTTAAAAAAGGTCATTTTCTTCAACCTGGGACAACAAAATCTACTACAACTATTTCTCTAAGCAAAAATTGCCAAATACAGTGTTTCCAGAGACCACTGGCCATTCAGACAAATGTAGATATCATTACTGCCACCTATTGTTACAAGTACAGTATTGAAGATATCATCATAATAGTATTTTTCCAAATGGAGATAAAATTGGAAAATAACAAGCTTGCTCCAGTTGAGGTATTTGTAAATGAGCATGTTGTGGTGCCTTCTTTGACAGCTTTATTTTCAGAGCTATATCAAATTGGCTGGTACAAGTGCTAAGAAAACCCAACATCTTCATAGACACCTGGTAAAATATTGTACTAAACTAAAAAACCACCACAGGCACCATAATGCTCAGCATTGCAGTAACGTATTTCTGTATGACTAGGTACTACAGTCTCAAGCCTTGAGCCAGGTGTCCAGGCACTACTTAGAGGTACATAGGAAGAGGTAGGGTCTTCAGAGGCCTTTATTAGTGAGAACTTTTTCACTTTTCATAATTATTACCACAGTTATATCTTGCATACATCCCAGAAAATGGTCTTGTTGCCACAGAAGGAAAAGGCTCCAAAGTGTGATAATGGGCTGGATGACTAGTGTCATATGAATGCATGCTGCCAGCTAATTAAAAGTGGTTTTGAAGGAATTTTTGTTTCTGCATGAAAGCATCAGGTGTGGGAATTGAAGGGAAAGCAAAAGATTTCAAATAAAAGAGAAAATTTTAAATAGGAAGACCCAATGAAAAGATTTTTTTTTGCAAGGCCTATTGACTTGTTGAGTACCTCAGGTTCTTCAATAATGCATCACAGATTGTATAATAACAAAATTACATATTTCTAATTGGTGATGAATATATTATTTGGGATTGCATGTATAGAATCTTGTCAAAGGTGTTTCAGTTTTACAGAATGATTTTCAAATCCCGAAATCTTTACTCATTTTTTTCACACAGGATTCCACAGGATTCTGTGGAATTCTATTAATTTCTAGATTTAGAAGGTGCCCTAATGAGTACTGTGAGATTTGAACATATATTTAAAATATCATAAAATTATTAGAATACTGTGATAAAACCAGATTACCTTTCAAGTTGTAACATTTGTTAGTCTGAGCCGTTCTAGAAGGAAAGAGTTGATTTTTCTAAGACATCTGATACCTATCTATCCACATACATATGCTTATTTGAAAAAAGCAATCTACTACTGGAAGTTGATCATTCTGAAACTGTATCTGGTAAATTACTGCAAAACTGCAAATTTGCTCCATGCCTTATTTGGACTCTGAAATGCAGATCATTATTTTTTTTTCTGGATGGAGATGGCGCTGACTAAGTAAGTTCCACTGGATGGAACTTAGACCAATTAATATTTTAGGCTTTTTGACATTTCAGACTAAAACAGGACACTGAAAGCAATGCCCTTTGACATTGCAAGTCCTCTGTGTATAACAGGTTCCAGAAGGTGCAAATGGAAATGGCTGAGTTGAATGAATGAATTATTGCACCCTTTGCTTCTCAGAAAATAAATTTATGCATGGATATCCTGGCACAAAATAGAAGTTTATTTTACTTTCAAGCAGAATTAGTTGATCTCAGCTGTGCTGGAATTTTCTTCTTACTCAAGAGAGAAATAGTTAAAAATAGAGCGTTCCTTTTTATTTTTTCCTATAAATACCTCAGCTGACAAGAGCCATGGAACAATAAATTACCTGTGTAACTTGTCTCTTGCTATCAGTGAATTAGCCCAATTTTAAATATGTAAAGATCAGGACCAGTACTTTAATTTGTCAGCATCTCATTTGCTTGCTTCTGCATTTGCTATCCACACCTATGACCCGTGGCTTTTTCTAACAGACATTGTTTCCTCATTCCTGTTTTAGTCAGACACCATGAACTGTGAAAGCCTGTTTCTGAACTTAATTATTCTGGTGGCTTGGGTGTCACATGTAGTGCCTTGTGGAAACACAACCAGATTCATACAAACAAGCATCCACAAGGTGTTTTTTTCTTTACAGATTTCTCATAATCTAATACCACATCTTCTCAGCTAATTTCCAGTTTTGCTGAAGTCCTTAAATTTCAAAATTACAGCAATTCACAGGGTCACGTCATGTCATGGCATTCATTAGAGCAGGAACAGAAGGCTCTGAAGGTCTTTTTATGAAAGAACAGTAAGTGACAGACGGTCAAGTGGCTGGACGGTTGCACTCAAAGAGTTGCAGTCCAAACTGGCAATCAGAGGTCTGGAGCAGTCAAAAGTCTTTCACTCCCATCCTTCTGATGATAGGAAATAAGAGTAAAGAACTCTGAGGCCCTTACTATAATTTTGTTTTAATACCATTGAACATTTCTTGAAACTAGGAAGGATGTTGATCAGGAACAAAAAAATAAAAAGATAAATGAATGTTGAAGTGTTGATGAAAGGAACAGAGGATGCATCAGACTTCATTAAGACTATTTCTCGAGGAAGCACTCTTAGTAGATACTCTGTACAGTTCAGGTCTAGAGGATACATCATTTCTGTACTGCCATTATAGAAGCAAAACACCTCTGACCAAATTCATCTTCTGGTTCTACAGGACCAGTATATATTGACTTTTTCTTCATCCAAAGTTTCAACAAACTTGCCATAAGAAAACCTCACTAGGTATGCACTCACTTTCTTTACTAACTGCATACCTTGGACATGTGTATTATTTGTGAAACTAAATATCAAATAGAAGAGAAATGAGGTCCCTATCTGTGAAAATCAGAATTTGTTCACATTTCTTTCCATAATCAGGAGAAACCCCTTTATAAGGTATGATATGGTTCACTTCAGTGCTCTGGTAGAGCGGTAAGTCTCATGTGAACTCAAACAATCTATAGCTGAAACTTGTATTTCCCAACTCATTGCCATTTTTTTATGGCTGTTAAGAACTGTTATACAGCTAATATTAATCTTAATGAAAATTGTCCAGAACTACTCATGTCACATTAGTTTATTATTATGTGGCAGGTATATGTTTGTGAGTTAATGTGAAACATTGGTGTGACTAACTAAACCTAAACAAAAAAAACTAATAAAAAATTAAACGCTCTGGTCAGGTATATTCTGTAGTACATAAATAGGTTATGAGCAAATAATTGAGAATAATTTAATATTTGAGAGAATCGGGTACTCAGTAAACTGAGGCTATTGGAATTATCCCTGCATGACTTCAGGGTGTTATCCAGAAGTTGTTGCTTTTTACTGTGATTTTTTTTTTAATGGTGGCAGCTGTCATCTAGACTTTAACACTTGCATCTAATAGTCAATGCAGACTCCTAGTCTTCCTATATCCTATTCCATTCCCTATATCCAAGAATACAACCATTGCTCACTTTCAGTCATGACTGTTGGGGCTATTTTGACAAAGAGAAGGCAAACAGGATCATGAAGGTCATTGTAGGTTGAAAACTAGTTAACATGACTTTCTGTGATCTTATCACATTTTTTTTCCCCAGTGAATACAGTAACTTCAAATGCCTATTTCTGCATAAGGAAAAAAAAATAATACAAGAAGTGAGCTGATAATTAAAAAAAAAAAGCTTTTAAACTCAGCATTTCAAGGTTTATCCTACAAAACATACAGTTAGATTGTCAGCACCAAAGAGAAAAAAGTACAAGAAAAACTTTATTAGGCTTTAAACAATGTCTACTGAAGCCAATGTAATCATTCCATTGACTTCAAGGGCCTTTGTCTGGATCTTGCTTCTTTTGCATCCTTATGACAACACAAAATCCATCTAATCTCTCTCTTGGATATTTTGAAACAATCTCTGAGAAAAAAAGCCCTTAGCATTCTGCAAGGGTATAGGCTGCCTTAACTGTAAACCAATGAATTTTAGTGATACAAATGTAAATATGGGCTCACCACATCCAGACTGAGACAAGCATATCTTGTGACCTATGGAATTTTATTGTCAGTGGGCTCTAGGCATTACCTCTGCCCCTGAGGAGGTTTGTTATCGGCTGTGGTTCTAGTTGTGGTTTATAAGAAGCTAGTCAGCTCCTGCTCCTGACCTGAAGGGTGGAGAAAGCCCTCTTTGCTCCCTTGGAGAACTTGCCTATACACAAAAAATCATGCAAAAATTCAGGTTGGAAGGGACCTCAGGAGGTCTCTAGTCCAACCTTCTGCTTAAAGCATGATCGGATATGACAGACTAGGCTTCCCAGGGATTTATGTAGTCATGTCTTGAAAAACTGCAGGGGTGGTGACCACACAACCCCTCTGGGCAGCCTGTTCCACTGCTTGGCTGTCCCCACAGTGAAAGCTTTCCTTTATATCCAGTCTGAACCTCCCTTGCCACAACTTATACCTGCTTGTATGCTAGGTTCGGTCCTTTGAATGGAAGTGAGTACATGTCTTCTCTCTATTAAAATAAAAGCAGTTAAGAGCTGCTTTTAAAAATCTAAGACCTCATTTCATGAGTTTGTACACAACTGAGTTTTCTCTGGAAGTTGCCTTTGGTTAATGAAGACTTGAAACCTAAATGGTCCTTGTTCAGAGAAAATCAATCACCACTAAAAAGTGGAAATTCTCCTAAAAAGTCATGCTGGTATAACTACTATCAACTGAAATGCTCATAGATGTTACTGTGGTATTTTAGAAGCTCAAGAGAAGGGAAATATGATAATACATTAAATCCTATTCTGAGCCAGCAAGGCAAAGAGTGAAATCTGTCAGACATAAAGTTAAAAGAATGTACTTTGGATTTTTGCTGATATCAAATAAAGGGTTAGTTGTGAATTCAGACTCATCCAGAGTGTTATAACTGAAATATTTTTTCTGATAATATTAAAAGGTGGCTTGGACTGGCAAAGAACAGCTGTCCCTGTGTTGGAAACACATTAAATCTTTTGATGAAATAAGGAGAAAATATAGGCAAAAGCAAAAAATCACAAATTTAAACATGGCAGAAACCAAGGCTGTGCTGTATGTATGTTTGCTGCAAAATATGAAAGCAGAATAAAACAGATGGGCAGTGTTAGTTTTTCAATTCTCACAGGTTTAAGGAAAAGCATAGATCTTGTGTTTGGCATTATTATTCATGTGTTTCAAGAAGGCAAAGGGAAGACAGCACCTGTACTTGCTGTAGAAGTGCTTTCCTAAATCAATTAGATTAATCTGAGCTGGAGAAACCCTAGCTGGTAGTTCTGTTATTCACATCAATGGCTAAATCTTTGTTTAAGCCTCTGAAGCGTTTTTACGCAATTATGTCTTGTAGTAATCAACTCGAGTTTAATTCCCAGTTGTATAAATAAAACTCTGTTTGTTTAGTTCACTTCAGTTTTATGAAACATGAACCTTGCTTTCATGTTCCAAGAGCAAATAGAAAAGTTTTATTGACCATCTAGATACTATTTATTGTTCGATATGCCTGTCACATCACATCTTACAGATCTCTTCCATTAGCTAAACAACCCTAATCTATTTGTTCTTTACTCTCCGGGAAACTTTTTGTTCAGCCTTTCCCAAATCTTTTCTTTTTAGACTGTTTTCTTTCAGCTGTTATGAAATCAGGTAACCCAAAGAACCTGCCTTTATTTTAAAGTAGAGCATAACACCTTTTTTTTTTTTCAATATTTTTCTGTAACCTACTTAGAATTAGTTGTTATCAATGTGAAGTAGTAGTCAACAAACCAGCCATTACTTTTTTCCCCTTGAAAAAACTGTGCAGATCATGGCTGACTTCACAAACCACACACGTTTCATTTCTAGACTGATGTTTCAAGTCCAGTCGATATCAAGAGAGATCAAAAGTTACAATGTCCTGGTTGCTAATTAGTAGCAGTACACGTGAATCTTTTTTGGAGTTTGTTCTGGTTTTCAAGCTTTAGAGCAAATGTCATCATCACATGTTTTTCAATCTTCTTTTCTGACTGTTTGACCTACAGAAGGGATACAAAAGTGTGACCTCTGGAAGGTTATTTATGGTCATTAATCCCGATAAGTAATTCAGATTCTCTCCTTCTGATGTACATATATAATTTTTGTCTGTTCTTCATTTTATCTGGCACGGGCTATATAATCACCTAGTTTTGCTCACTGTTACTGAGATTTCTCAGAGTCCTCTTTAAGTGAAATAATATTCATTCTTGTACCACTTCACATAGCTAATAAATGCTGTGTTCCACCTCTCCAGTGCTGAACTGCAGAGCATTTCAATTTTAACCTCCTTTTATACTGAAGATAGGCTATTTATTCCTACTATTTTCTTCATGAGCATTCAAGACCCATGACAGAATTTAACATATGGAAGCTCTGACTAGCTTCCAACTGCAATGGGCTATACCAAAGACTCACTAAGTTCCACAAATACAGTCCTCTCCCAGGTCTCTTCAATCTTTCATGACCTTCCTTGTAGCCAAAAGGAGGGGGAATAAGAACAATGGACTTTGAACTTGGATACATTATTTTTCATAGACTCACAGACTAATTCTGGCTAGAAGGGACCTCCAGAGGCCTCCAGTTTAATGTTCTGCCCAAAGCAGGGTCAGCCTTCAGATCAGACCAGGTTGCTTGGGGATTATCCAGTCAGGTCCTGAAAACCTCTGAGGATGAAGACTGCTTCTCTGCTTCTTAATTTAGAAATCTGCTTCTACCCCAGTCAGTAGTCAGAAAGAAACATTGATGGAAGCAGTAATTAAAATTGGAGGTACTTGAACCTAAGTCCTTCATAATCATTGTGAGCCTTTGCAGGGAGTTCGGGGGATGCTGACTGGCATATGCGGTGAACATGAGTCAAGCCACACTCATGGTTTTCCTCCATGTAGAGGGAATATCTTCAAGCATTGGATGCCCACTTGACCTAGACGTTATGGAAGATACAAACAGATTATTAATCATTCTTTCCTAGTCGGAAATTATATGCAGCACCTTCTTACTGTACTTTCATCCTTCAGGAAGCTTTAGTTTGTCATTTGTAGCTAAGGCAATTGAAGAAAGCTAGAAATGGTTTCACAAGCAATATCAACAAGTGAATTGATTTTTTTTTCTCATTTGTCCTCACCTCTGAGTTTCTTGGGCCAGCTGCTATATTAGCTATGACTGGTCCTGTCACTGAGCAAAGACTGTGAAGGTTCCTCTACTCCCATTTCTATGTATAAAAAGAGTTGGCGTAGCACCGGTACAGACTAGAAAGTTGTGTTTATGGACTCTTTGTCAAGGACCCTGCCATAGCTCTGCTGGTCATTGCTTGGTGAATGGTTAGAAGGCAGCCCAGGGCTCTTCTGAATCCAAACTGTGAGTTTGCCCCTTGCAAAAGTCCTTCAGTTTCTCTTATGAGCTGTTGAAGTTACTTGGGTTATGAAATGAGTGTTTCAATTCATTCTTTTAGCTAGCGAAATGCATAACAGGAAAACCATGAAGTTAAGGCATTGAATTTCACACCCTGTTGTTTGAACATGCTTGCTAAGAGGAAAAATGTTTTCTGAAAAATTGATGTGTAGACAAAACTGAATTTCACTTACTTAGCATGTTTGAATTTAAACTGCTTAACTAAAGAATTTTTGTCTTTGAAAACCACCTTCCTACATAAACAGTGTTTTTACTATTTAAATGAATTTAACTAGAGTATATATTTAAAGGAACTAGCTGGCTTTTGTATAACAGATGCGGGAAACCTTCCATTCTGAATATATCCAGTAACTTTAATTGCAATGCTGCCAGACTTGCCAAGTCCTCCCCTTGGCTGTGCTGAACCCTCCCTGCCCTGTACCTAGCAGGCAGCGGTCAGCGCAAGGGCAGAGCAGTGGCCTCACTCCTCTGCAGTCTTCAGAGCTTTCAGTAAGCTGCCTCTGGAGAGGAGAGCTTTCAGTGCCATGCTGTAAGCTGGGGACAACCACATGACAGAGTGCTGCTGGCAGGCACGCTCTTCACCATGACCCTGCGCTTTGCTTTCTCACCTGCCATGTGAATCCATGCATCAGGCGCATCTCCAGGCATGTGACCCCAAAACAGCAGCATCTTACTTAAGAAACTTGTTCACCTTCTGGCTTATGTTAGCCCATGACTTTTACTTGCCATAAAAGCAGCTTAAAATAGCCTGTTTTGAGATCTGAGGCATGGTTATGAGTCTATCAGTTGCCTCAGGGACTGAGGGGTTGCGCTGCTCTGTGCAAGGCAATGCACCCTGTTGTACCTGCCCCCAGCTACAGTCCTGCCTCTGAGCAAAATGAGCGACGTCGGCAGAGCCCACGGTGGGGAAAATCCCTTGGGTGGGAAAGGCTTGATGGTCTGTGTGCATCTGTATCAATTATCAGCCACCGCCTGAATTAGTCACAGAAAGATACGCACAGATCTAATTTTACCACTCAACTTTCTGAACATTACAGATGCAACTGTATGAAAAATATATTTGATGATACACACAGTTGTCAAGTGGATTTGTCAATGCCTTTTCTGGTGGCAATAAAAATGTATAGTCTATTTAATGGTACAATACCATAGCAGATATTCAAATTGTTTAAACCTTCTTAAAAAAAAAAAAAAGGTAGAGATGGCACAGCAATTCCTGGGTAAGGCATTGTTATACAAGTGGCAGTAGCTCATAAAGCTGAATTTCTACTTTTGATCAGTTTTATTCTCAGTGAAGTACTAATGATTGTACCACGCCAATTCTTAATTTTTATTTTCTTAAACTGGGGAAAACAGTTTGGGGTGATGTTGTTGTATCACTGATTTTAGGAAGACACAGAAAGGCTCTAAGGTACTTGGATGTGACCCCCGATCTTTATACCCATGTGAGAAGTGCAGAGTCAGATTGTGCTTGTTAAACTTTGTGAAGACAAAGTTCAAAATATTTACTTCAACAGTCAAAACTACGACGTGCTTATTTCCATTGAAAGTCATTGTTGTATTTTCAAGTCATGGATCAAACCACAAAGGCTACCCAAGAAGAAATCACAATCCCAACTCTTATCAGAAAACAGTTACCAAAAAGAGAGATCATTTTGTTACTGGCAAATATATTTGATACCAGCTGAACAGTAGCTCTTCCAAAAACTGCCTCATCAATGGAGAGATTAGATATAACATTACATATAAAAACGTATAGAATTTCCTCCGATAATTCAACCAAAGAGAAGTTTTATAATATAAGCAAAGATAATTAATCCTACAAATCACCTACAACTCAGAACTTCACCCATATGAAAACGGGGGAAGGAGAGGTTTTGATACGTTAAATGATATGACAAGTGACTGCAGGGGAGAGGAAAGAGACAAGTCAGAGTTTGGAGGTTTGTGGGTGACATGGGCTCCAGGAGACATTTACCCTTATATTATACATATAATCAGAACTGCTGCTGAATCAGGCAATTATAGGTAGTCCATAAGTTGTGCAGAAGAAATACACTATTTCACACTGAAATATCAGTATAATTTTAAATTTCAATTCCAGATGGTAATTCATCATGAGATCCTTTTTCCTTACAGAGACACATACACATGCTACATTAGTTCCAAACGTGCAGGGAATAATTCAAAGTAATTTCTTATTTATCCTACGTTTCCCCAGCTGCTGCTACACAAATTATAAACATAATCTTAGTGTACTTCACAATTTCATATGATTCTCAGGAAGAGCTAGAAAGCATGGAATTCAGAATACTAAACTGTAAGCTTCCTTCTTTTGTCAGTAAAGATGTGGAGTTTGGGTGATGATGGAGCTCACATCATGCAAGCCATATATGCATTATAATTGCTATTGCTATCTTATTCCTGTATGATGTCTACTTTAGAAGTCATTCTCTAATTAATTTTTTTTAAAGTGTTCTGGTGTAACACATTTTCCTTTTGCAACATTTCACTTTTTTCTTTATTCCATTTATGGGTACATTGGAAAAGACTTGTTAGTAAAATCTAAGTATGTATTAATATGTATTTCAGTCAGGGTAGGACTTCCAAGGAAATATTTGAATTCAAATATTTTCAAGCCATCCCTTGGCTAAAAGAAATGACACTGGTGGCAGTGTTTGGAGTTCATTTGCAGACTCATTTGACAGCTTATTTTGACAGTTTACAGTGCCTTTTCTTTTGAGGTAAGTGGAAAATTCAGGCCAAGGGGCAAATGTTTTGCTCAAGGTGGACTGATGCACTCTGGCAATGCTACACCAAGAACACGTCTTCAAAATCGCATGAAGCGCAAGCTGCCAGCGAAAAGGCAGTGTCACATAAGACTGCTGCATCACACTCACCGAGGTTCAGGGTGCGCCAAGCCAGGGACCGACCCAGGCCAGCAAAGGGAACAGACAAGTTTCCCCCAGACCAGATCTGCACCGTGACCAATGTTGCTGGACCAAGAAACAGGGTAGGAATGCCCAAAAACGGCAGGGAAAAGCTGTCTCCATCTCTCCTTACATCAGCATGAGCATAGGTCTGTGGAAAATGATCCTGAAAGTGCAGCTCTTCAGGGCAATGTTGTTCCCTTGTGCCAAGAGCGGCAGAGTTGAGCTGATGCTTCAGCACATCGTAATCTCCATCTTCCTTTTCCCCCATTCCTTTTCCCAGCATGGTACCTGCCATTACCGACAGCCAAGTGAGGATTCGGGGCCTGAAGGAGAGCTGCTAGACTTACCCGGTTAGCTTAAGATAGATAGCAGGACTCTACAATAAATGAGTGATGATGCACATGAGCATGGCAGATTAGCGGGGTCTGGCAGAAAGGGTAGATCACCGATGTTTCCAATTAAATGATTTCTTGGGTCTGTCAAATGCGGAGTCCCTGAGGCAATCAGGCACCTCCTAGATGCAAATCTTCCATCTCGTTGTTCCCACTGCTATAAAGAATAAAGTACATAATCTTGAAAACCAAATCCATGTCAATGCTAACCATATGAAAACAAAACCACATGAAATGGAAACACAGAGAGCCTCTTTAGTATGCATGTTTTCTCAGGGCAGTAAAAAGATATCGATAAAAATCAATTGCCTTTATGTACGATATGGTTTTCATTGGTTTTGTAATGATTTAAGTGACTTGGCCCTCATACCCAGATGGGGAAAACTTTGAAACTGCAGATTTCTTTTGGGTATGAAATGTAATGCATTCCTTTCCTTATTTTACAGGGACATCAAACCTGACAACATACTACTGGATGAGCATGGTAAGTGAATATTGACTGCTTTCTCCGAGACATCTCTAATTCTTGAGATCTCAGTGACGTGCTCATGATATGCGTTGTAAATCAGCCTCAGATGTTGGATCCCTGCCTAAATCTGGACTTTCTCTGCAAAGTTCCTCTGTCCACCTTGTAGATTTTGTAATTTCCCTCCTATTGTGAAAATAAAAAAAAGGTTGATCTGACACTTGAAACACCTGAAGAAGAAGAAATTTAATATGAACTGAGATCACCAGGGACACCTGATTAAAAAAAAAAGAATATTTTATTAACAGGATTACCATGAATCACCATAATCCCTTTTTAGGGGCCTATCAGTAGAACAGTACTAAGCACTTATTTTCTCTTTTAGAAGTTCTGAAGGGCTAAGAAATTTCATATAGCAAATTCTTTCTCATGTAGGTATCTAAAATTACTTTCCTAAATTTAGATACAGAATTTGTAAATTTGCCTCTCAGTCTGCAAATTTTTTTATGGTTCTACGTGTAGTTCTGTCTTAAATAACTTAAAAAAGGCCAGACAACATAACCAGCCTTGAACTTTCAGTACTAACTCCATGAACTCAAACAAAAAACTTGTGGTATGAAAAAAAAAAGCAGCTAATTTCTTTAAACTTAAATTTTACACATACATGTTGTCTGTGAAGTATTTTGCTAAAACCTCATGCATCTTTTTGCAACTATTCATAGGAAAAGCATGAGAAAATACAGGTAAAGAAGGCATTAACCTTGTATCATTTAGGACAGAAGTACATACAGGAGAAAGACTAAATGGAAAAAGGAGATGTGTTGTTGCTACTGTAGGAAAGTCTTGTGCTCTGCTCACCTCAGGAATTGAATAAAAGCAGTTAATCTTTGAGAAAATATAAACTTGAAATGATGCCAACGTTACCTTTATCTTTCAAAATCCATTACAGAGCTGCTGGGTATACAAGTTAAAGTTGATTAAAGAGGTAACATTGTAAACAGCTGGAGTTTGACCCTGGGAATATGGAAGCCAACAAAGCTAAATAATGTTGGAGTTTTAAACCACCTAGAACTTCAGGAATTTAACGTTTCAGACCCATAAGTGTTAATGTTCCCTAGACACTAATATCAGCAAATAAGCATGAAATAGAAATCTCTTGTCTTTAAGTCCTGGGTGAATTAAAGATGTCAAAGGCAACATGAAATGACTATGAGAGTGTGTTAAATCTCTGATTGACAGCCTTTGAAGTACGGTTGCCCTTATCTCTCCTTGCCCCTCATCAAGGTCAATTACCACACAAAATCAGCCTCTTGCAAGAGAGTTTCTATGGGGGCTCAAGTATTGCAGAGAAACAGCTACACCAGCGTGAGCGATATGCTGCAAAATGAAGGTTTTTTGGTGATTATAAGCTGTTCAGCAACAAAATTATCTGCAGCCAGCTTGGAAATTTTGGGATGGATAGCCCCTGTTCTGCAAAGCAGCAGAATACTGCTCCCTCGTAGTACACCTACAGACATGTGGTGAAACAACTGTACTTCTCCAGGCTCACAGATAGACCTTCATCAGCAGAATTAATTAGCTCACGGATCCTTGGTTCACAGGCCTGTTACGTGGTTGGGAGATGTAATTCTCTCAGCCTGAATAAGGGTCTGCACACTTCAACTCACTAAATGAGGAGACATCAGTAAGACAGGTGTCTGTACCGTGCTCATCACTACAGGCTTCCTTTACAGGTAACTGAAAGACACAGACATGTTTTAGATCATCTGTTCTATTTTGGATGTCTGTGCAATACACTAGCACCTATTTCCCTTTGGTGACTAATACCTAGGAAGTTTTGAGTAAAGATATAGATATCCACCTTACAGATGTACGTTTTGCAAGATGAATGTTACCCTTGAAGTCCATAAAAGCTTTGATTAAGCTGAAAAATGTACTGAATATATAAACTATAAATATGCTAGGCTGTAGAGGAAGCATAACAAATTCACCTAATATGACTCTAACCAGGTGCACAGGAAGGAACTTTATTTTAGCCTGTGGCCTCTAAGATGACACAACAGTTTCCTATACGCTTGACTTTACCCCTCGGCCTTTCTTACAGTTCATTAAACAAACTGCGCTTACACAAAGTATTATGGAATTGGATATGCACAACATTTAGGACTGAGAGTTTGTCTCAGTGAGTTAGATTTCTTTGACCTCACTGAGGAAAACTCTTTTGGCTGAAGTCAAAGTGTGGTGTTACGCCATTCACATTGCCTTACATCTTCAAGCAGTTAAACTGACCGACTTTCATAACATATATCAAGATTATAGATTAGAGATATTCCTGCTCATTAAAACTAGTTTCATTACAATGTATCTGTATGGCTTAAGGAACAGACCGCAGGAACACAGAAGTAGTGAAAACAGGAGATTTTTCTTAACCCATAAAAAATGATCAATTAAAGTTACAAAGAAAATAAATGACAAAAAAAGTATACAACATATGCAAAATCATTCTGGCAGAGGAAGCCCGAATTTTCCCATATACTTTTCAGCAAAGCCACATCTCAACACTGCTGAGCACAGGTTCTGATGCATCAGTGGAAATAAACGTTTGATGATCATGAGAGTCATAATGTTACATGAGAATGGGGTAATCAGCTGCTTCAAATAGTGTCCAGCCCTGACCAGAAAATGATTGCCTGGTCTCCTGGAGAGATTCTCCATCAAGATGAGTCTTCTCTGAGGACAGAAAGTAGGGTTGGTTTCAGGGTTCACTCTCTGAACCAGAGTCAGACCCCTCTAAGGAAACGAATGCTGTCCATAAACTCTTTTGTCACATTTCCATTTCGGTTTTCCCAGAAAGCTCCTCTTGCTCTTACAACTAACACTAATCTCTAAATTTAGTGGTAGTGCTCTGTTCTAACATGCACCTGAAACACAATTATTCCAGTGATAGCTGAAGGGACTACCTGACAGTTCAGGACAGCTATTATTATTGTACTGTACAGAGAAAAGCACTATAGAATTTTCTTAATAACAGTATTCTGCTTCCTCTTCTAATGGTTTTAATGGTTTAGAACAATATAACTGAAATGACAGCATTTAGAACTGAAAGCTGGCAGCTCTGGTCCATGTTGTATTTTTTTCTGAAATAGTAAAGAAATTAAAGATGTCTTTAAATCTTTCCATGATCTATTAGCTATGATGTCTAATGAGATTTGGAATGCCTAAAATGCAGAAAAACAAGCAGTGGCAAACAGATTAGTAAATTGCCTTTTTTCAGAGATGATAACATCATTTCTATAGCTATTTGGTAGCACCATTGATATTAACATTTCTGGTCATTCTGCAGAAGTTATGAGACTCTACTTCGGCACCCAGGTTTTGCATTGTGCAGAGTGACCACACCATTATTACACTCCATTCACAGGAAAATTGCAAGGGTTTGATTTCCTCTCAGCCAAGTTATTCAAGGCATCATTTCATAAAACCCAGTAGGGTCCCTTTTTGGTTTACCAAGGAAGAAATCCCTGCTGGGTCAGACCTAAGACCTTGGCCAGTATTCTGGTGCAACCGGTGGCAAGAGGAGATACTACTCATGGAGCGTGCCCTTTGCTACTTGGTCATCAAATGCTTGTGTTCCTATCACCCAAAATTTTTGTATTAGGATATTAGAGTATCTGTGTATATTCCCTTTAGAATCTGGGTGAATCTTTGTTAATGAGTTTGCCTACTGCTTTTTTGAAGCTACTGCTGATATTGGCCTCTACAGACTCCCGGAGCAACAAGTTGTAGAACTTCACCATGTTTCATAAAAGAAAAGTGTTTTCTTTTGTGTGTTTTGAAACATTCTTCTTTCAAGAAAACATCTGCTCCTAGAATGCAGGATTTGGTGAATAATAGCTTACCATCACAGTCTTCATGATATTCAAAACCTCCTTCAGCACTCTCCTGAGTGGGAGCTGAAGAGCCTCAGCCTTTTTAATTTCTCCTTATAAGGCACTGCTCTGGTCCTCTTGCCCCTCTCTCTTGCCATAGATAGTGTTACAGATATGCAGGTTTTCAGTTTCAGAGCAGAAGAGCAACTGTATTGGATCAAAGACCCATCTAGTTGAGTTTCATGTCTCCAAGAGTCTCCAAAAGGCGAATGACAGAGCAGGATACAAAACAAGTTTTTGTGGTACTTTCTCCATGTACTCACCCAACATCCAGCCTTTTGCAACTGAGGCATTTCCTGAGCTGGATATGGTTTCCACACATTTAGTAACTTTCAGTGGTCTGTTCCATCGTCTTTTCTGGTGCTTCCTCGAGCGGAGGGAACTGTTAGCATCCTTAATATCTTGTGGCAAAGCGGTCCTTAGCTTAAACACAGAATATCTGAAGACTCACTACCTGTTTGTTTGTTTTGAAGGTGCTACCTGCTAATTGCACTGAATACCTCCTACGTCTAGTCTTGGAACTGTTTCCTGGTGGTTCTCCATATTGAAGTCACAGACCTAATATTTCACTCTGAGACTTAACGGGACTAACTATATTTTATCAGGGTTTGGGGTTTTTTTAGACTGGATTTTTGCATCCATTAGTGATAATTTTACTCTGTAATCATTTCTTGTATGAGAGAGCAAGGCAGATTTAAGCTGGCATTCATACGTGCTTTATTATATATGATTATATAGTTTTATGATCATTCAAGTTTTCCTTAAAACTCTATATCCTTGATTACATGAGAAGCTCGGCTCTCATTTGAAAACCGTAAGCAAAATTGAAAGATGCAGCCAATGAGCAATCTTGGTCTCAAAACCAAAAATAGGATGAAAAAACCCACCCACAAATTCAATACTTTGAACCCCAGAATTAACTTCTGAACAACAGAACTGGCAACATCATTACTGTATAGTGATGTCTGGGAGACATAAAGTCTCCACTAAAGATGTACCTGGTGTGGCTACACTAGAGCTGGTCCTTATCATACCCACTGAAAATTTTCAGGGACTGTATCTCATTTAACCCTCCGATGGTGATTAACAAGACGAACGTTCTCAGCATAATGCATCCACCTGAAGCTACTATGCTTTAAAAATATATTTGAAACTTTTACATGCCTACATGGCCATTAAACAGCCTCCCCTTTTGAAACGCACAGCCTCGCTGAACCCATCTGTAGTGGTACAATAAGGTTTCTAACAATCTCCCTGATGATAAGTGGCAGAGTGCCAAGTCATGCCAAGGTCCTGTGGATATGAGCTGGTACATAGTACAGATGAACCCAGAGAGAGGCTTTTAAAGTTGTTTATAGGGTTTGACCTTCTGAGGGCAAACCAGACCTGAATTTGCTCCAAAACATTACTGTGTTGAGATTTCCCATCAGCTCTTATGCATGCTGAGTCGGTGGCATTAACTCCAGTCTGGTACTTTTTCTCTCTGCCCTCACATTCACCCCTTCGGTTTCAGACTCTGAGAAATTCAATGAGGTCTGAAGTCATGTACGTTTTCCTCTGCTAAATGTTAGTCAGCCAGCCCCAGCCACCTTTCAGGACTTGTTTTAATTGTCATTATGATTTGTTCAAAAATGAAAAAATAGTCCAAGCAAAGATCATTTGCTGTTTCCCTCAGATACTGAGGTTTCAGGCCATGTGAAAAGTGAGGCATAAAAACCACACAGCAGCTCTGAAGCGCAGGCGTAAAGCTTCTCAAAGTCATACACTGTGCTCTGGGTATTAACTCACAATTTTTCTCTGTTAAAGCCTTAACTGGAAGGTGAGTGGAGGAACACAATTTTTGAAACAATTTCCACTGAGATGCTTTCTGCTTGCAATTTACCTGTTGGCCTACGTGAAATCTGTGCAGTCTGGGATGGTTTGAAAAAGCGACTGCAGTGAGCCAGAGGAATGTGGTCATTTGCTTTTTCTTCCCTTCTCTCCACCATCATCTTATTACCATATGGGGTCATGCAGCCATGGGCATTAAACAGTGAGACCTTTCCCTGCGATACTTGAATTTATTCAGGGACTGCTGAATCTGTTGTGCACTACTCTGCTTCACAGCGCTTAAAAGCTAAACCCAAGTGGCACTGACATACTGCTTAATTCAATATTGTACCAGATAGATACCTGAGAAGGGAGCTGGGGTACAGACTTGGTTTTGACATTTAGTTGTTCACAATAATATCCAGAAAGGGAGAGCAAGTACAAGGTGTGAAGCTCAGATGGGAAAAAGTCCCCATGAATTGAAATTTTGGAAACAGTATGAAGCAGCTAGTATCCACTAGTATCCCAGTATATTTACTGCAGCAATAGCAACCTTTCCTTTTCTTATATGCAACAGTTGCAGTAAAAAGACGTCTTAGAGGCTGATTAGAAAGACTCCTATAGAAAACTGGGGTCGAACTGTCCCTTGAAATATTCATACCAGGAATGAAAAACTTAAAAAAAAAATAATTAAAAATACAAGTCACTGGACTTAAAAGAGTTGAAAGTGTTCAGTGGTGTGCGCAGGCAGGCAGAGCTCTGCCTCNATACAAGTCACTGGACTTAAAAGAGTTGAAGCTGTTCGCTCTGCCTTGACATCCCTCCAGCCCTCCTCCGCAGGCACAGGAGGTTCATTCTCTACCACCCCCTGGTCTGATTGAGCCCCAGACACAGCCCCTCTCCGTGCCCCCAGCTCCCGCCACGCGCTGTGTGTGGTCCCTGCGGCAGCACAGCCATCCGCCTGCCTAGGGGACACCTTGCTTTCCCTCCAGAGCCAATTAACAGCCCTCTGAGCAACAGGAGAAGGCTCCCTGCAGGCAGCCCATGGGCTGTGGGGCGGCCGTGTGATGGGGTAGAGCAAAGGTGGGGTTTTTCCAGCGGTGCACACACGGCTGTGCTGTGCGCTGCTACACGTACAGGAGCTGAGCGTTGCTGCGGTGTTGGCAGCAGGATGCGGAGAAGCTACGCAGGACCTATCTTCCCAATCCATCCTTTACCTTGCAGAGAGGCATTTTTAACAAAAAATATCAACCAGCGTATACGACGCTTCACGTGTGCTGTTTTGGTGTTGTTAAATGAGAAGAAATCTAATAAAAGGAAGAGAAAACAATGCACGGCAGGAGAGGCAATTTTCATTGCAAATCAACTGTTTGGATCAGTCTGAATGGATATTATGCGATAGGTGTTTTGCAACAGGCTATCATGCTGGCACTCTAATAGGGAGCATCACTTACAATGCTGTCACTTAAATGACAGAACTTTGTATTTGTCTGTCAAAAAAAGAGAAAGGATTAGTCTGCCGAGATCCTTGCAGCTTTTCATTCTATGGCACACACAGAATTGCTTAAAACTACTGCCATGAGGTGTCTGTATGTGGTTCAATTATCTTTTTCAAGAAGCCTTCTGCCGTGGTGTTTTATTATTGCAGAAATAAACTGCAAGCTTGCTACTCACCAGCCATTAGCTCTGGCCACCAGGAAGGAGGAACGCCACCTTGAAAGCTGATGGCAGGCTGTGCTGTGAACACCGACTCTTGTTACGGAAGCCTAACACCTCCGCCCATTTATAAAGTGATTGTTTTAATCTGCTCACAGTTTTTGTCTGCCATGTGCAGATGTCTTCCTGGGCTGGGTTTCTCAGGAGGAAAGTGCCAATAAAACGTAAGCAGCTTTTGAGAAAAGTGCAGAAAGCATGCAAACCATCTCGCTGAAAACTTCTATTGCATCTCCCATTTGGAGAAATAGCTTTAAGTTTAGCAGTGGGATGTGCCTTCTTCCTTTTCCCCTTCAAAACTAGCTCAGATCTGGCCAAATTAGGGGACTCTGGGAATTTCAGTTCACACATGTGTGGCTGCAGACTTCTTAGAGGTTGGCAGATAAATTTCCTGCGGACTTCGAGCAGGATCTAGGTAAAACTGTCGGAGCAGCATAATTTTTTGCTGAGACCGCTGTTCCTCAGTCAGGCACTGTGGTAACGTTCAACGTCAGTCATTTGTTACACTCTCTTCGTCTCTGGCAACAAATGTGATAACAACCACCCGTGCTTAATAACTGCCTCATGCCTAAAGTGCGCTCCATTCTGTGGACTGAATGAGGTTGAGATCTTGATAAAGAAAAAAAATCACAGGAACCTGTCACTCAAGAGTTTAGTTCAACTGATGATGTATTAATCCCGATCTGAGTGTGGGGCTAAGCCAGGGAAGGGAGTCGCTTTCCCTGTACTCTGTCCTCCACAATGGCACTGCCAGATGTACTCACAGAGAGTGTAATATCTGCATCACTCCACAGCACAAAACTAGTCCTTGCGTGGAAGATGCAGAAGCTAACAGCAGACTTATCAAATTAAAAGTCTGCAGGTACATTTTCAGGCTGGATTTGCATTCAGCTTACCTGCCTACGGCAAAGTAGGATTAACAACTATTGCTTCACTGTGGTGGAGCAATTTAACCTACGCTTGTTGTAAACCGCCCCAGGAAAAAAGTAATGACAGCAGGTTTGGGCCATCCAGCCTGATTAGTTCAGTTTAAATCAGCTGTCTGGCTGGTCAGGCAGCAAGTCCGCAGGCTGACTTGTGTCGCTTATCTTTCATCTTGCAACCTGCTGTCAAATGAGTGATCATTTGGGACCTGCTGCTGTGACATACACGCTCTTCTGCTACCATGGATCTAATTTTATAGTTATTGTACAATAAAAATAGCCTTTTTCTTCTCGGCTCCCTTTTTGCCCTGAGGAGACTCAGAAAAAAACCAGGCTGATGGTAACTTGAAGCAGATGTGATAGCAGACAGGTGTCACAACTACCTGAGAGTGAGGGGTGGCTCTAGTTGGAGATAAGGAGAGGTAGATTTCACACATAGCTTCACAAAATTCAGCACTGCTCCTGTTACTATCTGGTTACTATCCCTAACGTTCACGGCATGAGGAGGTTCAGGGGTCACCAGCCTAAAAGATTCAGCGCTGCAAGCAGATAATGAACACAACCATACAGGAAAAGTACCTTATCATTTTGCCGCTAATATGATTTTTGTAGTTATGAGCAACATTTAATAGTAAATTTCCAAGAATTTAATCTTTCCAGTTTAATTTCTTTCTGTTGTCACCTAAATATTAAACAAAGGAAGGAATATTTGTATGATGTGCTATTTTAACTTCTGCTTTTATTTTGTGTAATTGCAGGACATGTTCATATCACTGACTTTAACATAGCAACCATAGTGAAAGGCTCAGAAAAAGCTTCTTCTATGGCTGGCACAAAACCCTATATGGGTAAGTTTTCAAGACCATTTAAAAAATGTAAAACCCCACACATATTAACATTGTCTAACGGCATATTAAAAGGCTTTTAAGTTGTAAAAGCATACAATAAATGTGATTAACTTATTTTTTTGGCAGTATATATGAGTTAGTAATGGAAAACATTGGAGATGGAGGGATTGGGTAGGAGCTTGGTCTCCACGCTGCCTTTAGTCAGGTTCTGTTCAGTTTTGTGAACTGAGACTCAGGAGAGCCTCAACTGTGTTACTTCCTGTGAATCCCCACAGCTAGAGACAAGAAGATGTGATTGTATTTGCACCACTGTGGCTATGATCTAGCAGAGAACATGTAAAGTCGGTTTAGAAGTATCTAGGCACATCCTTAATTGCTTTGCCATGCCGAGTTCCTCAAAAATACATCTGTTAGAGTCCTCTGTAACTAACCCCTTAAGTACCTACTCTATGGCTTTCAGGAGCATTTTATGTCTTTTAATCATGTAATTTAAATGCATGGATACATTGAAGGCTGGGAGAGTAAAATTCAGTTCACCTGTCCTCATGTGTCTAAATGTTAAGCATCTTGGCTAAGCTAATAATTCAAACTTCCCCTAGAGCTGAAGGACAGAAGGCATCTCCTGAAGGTCATTTGTCTTACCAAAGTTAGCCTAGCTTCCATGACTAAGAATAGGTGTGATTTGTCCTATTTGTGCCTTCCTAAACATCTGCTGTTTTAATGCTGTCTGTGTACATAATTGTTATTGGCTGTGGAGATGAATGGCTTAAGACTAAACTTATTTGGGTTCTGGAAACCAGATTAAGAGACGTTCTCTAGCAGACATGCTCAGAGCACATCTAACACTTGTGCACCAGTAATATACTGGTAAATTACCGTATTCCGAAAATGTCATTCAGGGAACCAAAGGCCACTGTGTTACTGTACTTGTGCATGTTAGCATAGGAGCAAAGCATTTGCCCAAGAAATAGGAATTAACACTTATGTTTTTCGCAGCACAAAGAGCACTGTACCAGCCTGCACATGAAGCAGACAGGCATCTGCAGGGTGCCTCTGTACCCGCTGTGAGACTCTGTCAGAGCAGTCCCAGGCATCGGAGCAGTCATATTTTCTGATATGACGTGGTTTTGGCATGAATCAGCTAGCACTCTCCGAAATAATTCCCGGGGAGTTAGCAGGGGCTGGAGTCTATTTACCCTGAGCAGCTTGGGCATAGCTGTCGAGTTTGGTGGTTAATGGGATGCAATAGCATGTGCGTGGCCATACCGTGCCACTTGGGCTCATCACCAGTACACCAACCTGACACTGGTTATCCTACTCTTATGAATGTACTCAAGACAGACCAAGAAACATTTCATGTAGTCCTGACTCAAGCATTTAAGTTATGCAGAGGATTGAGGTTTTAGATGAAAATTTTCTCAGCATTTGGTATCAGTTAGCTCTAGCTGAGTGTCTAATTCAGCATCTCTACTTAGATGAGATGGCCAATGCGACACAGACATCAGATATAGAGAGAGCATTTGGAGATCAAATCTGGGTACTGAGCTTCCCCTCAGGGCTGGTACCTGAGTGTTCGATGTTGTACCACAGGTTCCCTGTTCACTGTAGTGAAAAGAGAGGGGAGGGATGATGCAACGTCACTTACACCAACAGCTATAGTTTTAAAAAAAAACTTGCTTGAGCATTTTTGCCAATATGTGGTGGGTTTCTTATGAAAAAAAAACCAAAACAAAACAACAAAAACTCAAGAAAATATTTTTTTCTCTCGAAGTAATTTGATCTCCCCCAACACACGAGACAAATAGCTGTACGACTGACATGTGAAACTAATCACATTCACAAAATTCAGTAACATATGTAAGTGGCCTTGTATACATGATGACTGAAATGTTAAAAGATTCCAACGTTTTTTATATGGTAGTTTTGCACTTCTGTGAAAAGCTTATTTCTCAGAGCTCTCGCATGCTGCTTAAATAACTGCCTACAATCTTCTAGCAGCCGTTGTCATTAGGTGTGCAAATTCTTATTACACAGATTATTGAAAAACACCCTTGAAGAGCAGTCATTTTGCAGGAGCTGAAAAAAATTCAGAATAAACATTTTCCATATTTAAATGTGATGATGACAGCAGACATAACAATAGAGTCTTTTCTGAGATTTAATTTGGTAGTCAATTAAATGACTGTTTTGATGGCCTTACATTTTCAATCTTGAAGCGGTTGCGGAGTTTTACATTAGAAAGCCTAATTATTATGAAAGCAGAAAAAAGCTGAGTACTTGCTTAGGGGTCAGTTAGCATTTTAACATCTGTCTGTCATAGTCTGAATGTGTGTAATGAAGAGATCATCTGGCAGCTAATGATCAGAAGCAGATTAGTTAAAACAGCTGTACAAAAATGTATGTGAGTATTCTTCAAATATTTTGCTGAGAGTTAACAGGAAACTTAGCATCCGTCTGCACACATAGGTGGATCACCACTTTCTTAGTTCATTAGTGGTCTCTGTTGGCACAAGAAAAAAAACTAGCTTTTAACAACAGAAAGTTCAAAAATCTGTAGCAAGTGCTAAGTACCGTGATTTTGTATTTTAAGGACAAAATTATGAAAAATGGCCTCATACTTTTGGAATGCCCAACCTTCACCCTCACCCCAAGGAGGATGAGTAACTTGTTCTTTATGTAGCTGACATTTGCCAAGAGATGGCATAAGGAAGGAAAAGCTGAAATTAATCTTAGAAAACATCTATTTATTCTTCATCTGTTCAATGCAGAGATGCTAAAGTCCAGTCCATCCTGCCTAAACCCTGCTTATGTCCCTTTCCATGGTATTCTCCATTTGCTGGAAAATTCTGGAGTCCTTGTATTTAGCAGGAAAATACTAATCTCCAGGATAGATTACGTCTTTATGGCCTTATTGTTTTGTAATCGCTCCTCAGCTTTGCATCATGGCAAATTGTTTCTCTGAGCTAAGTCTGGAGAGCCATAGACAGCTGAGTGTCTTTGTCTCTGCAGGGCAAAGCTCCTGGAGGGTTCCTGTGAGAGCCCAAGGAAGGAGATAAACAAAGTCAGGGGAAGATGGGAAATGGGGACAAGATGTTACATTTGCACGCCAACAGACTGTTGTTTTGGGTCACTTGAGCTCACGGAGCTGTTCTGCCCCTGAACCCTCCTCCCCACACATCAGGTGTCCCCAGTATCCAACAATCTCACAAGAAGAAGAAGAAGCAATACAAGAAAACTGCTCTCTCTCCTTTTTTGAAGAGACTACAGCACCATCCACCAGCTTACTTCCTCTCTAGTGTGCCTTCCTCACCTCTTGGAAATACAAAAATACTCCAAAAGCCACAAGTACAGTCATCTTTACCCAGAAAGTCAGAAGAGTCATACTTGCATTTATTTGGAGCTGTAAGAAGCAATAAAAGCTTTCAGAGATATAAAAATCCCGTTTCAGGTGAAAATTGCTGGGTGAGGATTCTTTTTGGCACTGCTTGGGTATCAAAGCTTCAGCAAACCTCAAATATTAAGAGTTTGACAGATATGGCCAGACATTCATTGGTGCCGCTTTTTCCTCTAAGTGCACTGATTTCACTTCCTTTCCTCTTTTAGTTTACACCTTTAATTTTGTGAAGAATCATAACTTTAGGGAAACGCTATAAAGACTTTTTCAGTTGCAGTGCTCAAATTAAGAAAGTTTTCCATATGATTTCTGGCTTTAAGGTTGTATCAAAGACTTTCCAATGTGGCTTGCCTGAGCTATTTAGTCAATGAGAGAGGCAGAAAAAAAGACTTGGGGAGGTTGGCTCTACGGTTCCTAGTAAGCTTTCATTACCAGGAATTTAAACCTTACTTTAACCTTGGTGTAACAAGACAAAATCACCTCCGAGCAAGATACTTGCTGAGCACCATAACCAAGGGAACTTAGTGGTTCCTGTAAGAACCTGCCTTACGCCATGCTGGTTTTCATGATGATGAAGGTATGAGATGTGATAAAGGCTTTTCCCCTCTTGGAGGTTTATAAAGGTTTACTCTCATGTGGATCCTGTTATGTTTAATCAGATATGAGGGCACTCTCCAGCCTTTCCCTTAGTAGAGGTACTTATAGGATTTCTCGCTTCTTCCTATGGCCAATTTAAGGAAATAAACAGAAAAATGTTATCTCTAAAGCCTGCATTCCTATTTGAAATCTGATTGAAATAGGCTGAGAAATTGCTAGGGAGCGATTTGCTCCCATGCAGCATGACTGCATAAAACTGATACCCAGGAAAAAACGCAATGAATTGATATTGTGTTGTAAAAATGCACTAGCTGTTCTGATTAAGATACCTATCTTGTAATGCTAAGCATGGTGTGAGTCAGCTCCTGCAGCCGCTGCTTAATCCCACTTCACATTAGCCTTTTTGCCCCCAAGTCTTTCTCAGCCTGAAATTTTCCCTGGCTATTTCCCTACCTATTAAATGGTTACACAGAATGCAATGTATCTGAACATGAATGTTTTTCCAGGAACCCTGGTAATTTCTCTACATTCCCCCTTCCCAGCTGATTCATTCAGACAAGTGAAATACCTGCCACATGTAGACAACAAAAACATGGACAACAGGGAATCTGAAAGGAACGAGGCCAACAGCCTGGCGAGACAAGCTCCTTCCAGCTGCTTCTGCAGTTTTACTTCTCAAAGCCGTTGACCTGAAATGCTGAAATGGAATCAGCTTCTTAGTGTTTGGGGGTCTTCAGAGTTTCTGTCTCGTACTGTTCAGACGGCTGCAGCTGTGAAATGCAATGTGTACCTTAAGCTGGTTTAGGAAACTTGTGTGTCACCTGTGCCTGATTTTATCATTACAAATTCACTGCTCAAACCTGCTGCAACACACGTGATTGAGGGTGTTGTCAAAGGTTTTCTTGTAGGAATGGCCCTTTGAGAACTCATGAGTTTTCAGGCTGTCATCCTACGCTGGCAAGCAATGCCAAATGTCTTCTGAGACCTAGCTGACTTTTGGCAGGCTTGTCTGCTGCGCAAGCACTTGTAGGGGAGCCCCCTCCAGTCTGCACTGGGATGCAGACCAGGAAAGCCAGTGCAGGGCAGGACAGGGTCCCTGGCCTCAGCTTGTGCCTGGGATACTCAGCTGTGGCTCACTCTTCCAGCAGAAGGCTATTCCTTAGGTCTCATGTTTAAAGAAAGCAAGTGTGCATTTGCCTGGCTGGAAGCACCTTTGTAAGTGCCATTTTCAACACTGTTCTATCTTTATGAGGAAAAAAAGAAAAAGTTTCTTATATTGATCCTTCACACAGGCTGCAAGAAATGCATTTGTGTCTCAGAGAATGTGCTCTGTGCTGGGCACCCGTTTGCAGTAACGGCCCTCTCCCTGCCAACAGGTTGGTCAGCTGCAAAACTAAATATTAACTGCTAAAACATATCTAGAAAACATTACAGATATCGCCTTTTGTTTATTCCTCACTCTGGCATAATTTAGATGTATTTGAATCCTATAGCACATCACATCCTTTTTACTCACTGAAAGGTTTCCTTTTTGAATGATCAATTTCCATACGTCTATACGTTATTTATGAGTGTTGCAAAAGCTCTCTACTCACAGGTTATAAATTTTGGGGGTTTAGGGTTTGTTTGGGGATTTTTTTCTGTTTCTGGTAGTAGGAGTGTTAGGGGGGCTAGGTAGAGGCCTTGTGGTTTTCTTCAGCAGAGGCTGAAATTATCTGATAACGCACCGTGACTTTATTTCAAATCAAACCAATAAAATACATTTTATGATATAAATACACCTGACAAAAACCCAAAGCCAATAAAATCAGCCATAAATTATGTGAAAAGTTTCAGCTACCCCCTTCCTATCCTACAGGCTTGTTATCTTGGATTCTCACAGCTGCTTTCATAGGTTGCTGTCATAGTGAAAAATGGCTGTGCGCCTGAGATTACCAGAGGAGCGTGGCTTTACAGAGGTCCACTGAACTTCTAAGATGTATGAGTCATCCATATTTATTAATTAATACTGTGTGGGAGTACTATTGGAGTCAGAGGAAAGCTAGTGGATGTGCCGTTGTCAACCTTACAGGTAAAGTGAAAATATCACGTAGGGCTGAATTGGTTCCTGAGTTAGTTAGAATATAGCAGGGACAAATATGGAGTTGGGTTTTCAAGGGTGTTCAACCTTGGTCTTCCTTACACTCATACTAAACAGTGCTCTGAAATAGTAGTGTGTTGAATCTCGTTGCTTTTTGAGTGCAGTTAAGGCAGCGCTTAGGTTTTCAAAAATCCCACCTTTTTGCTACTGAGGGTTTGACTGCCTGTCCACAGTTTCACTGGTGCTGTCGCTACCTGCCCTGTGGATCCCAGGGAAATAACACGATGCCAGCACGAGCTGGGAGGCTTCTGGTTGTTCCCATAAGCAAGAACCGAGAGCAGACATGTGAGGCTTTGAGGTGCTGAAATAAATACTCGCCGTACTGATGGGGTTTTCAGCTTGCGCTAGAAGCACTGCGGCTGAGGGGATTAAGCACTGAGCTGCAAGTGGGTATTCAGGTTTGGATCTGCTCTGACATTAACAAGTATGCAGGCACACAAGCAGCTGAAAAACCTCGGGAGATCAGGAAAGAAGTTACTGTCTCCAGCTGCTTTTCACCTCTCTCTGCTCTCTGACCTCCTACCATCCTTTGAGATCTTCCAGCAAAACTGCTAATATAATCATTTCTTTGACTATTTCAGTTGTAAAAACCCCACACTGAGTCCAAGTGCTAGTTTTGGTTTGGGTTCTTTTTTTTTTTTTAACCTGCCTGAACAGGTCTGATCTGATGCGGAGCTCTGCAGGCAGATCTGAGGGGAAAGAGACCTCCAGCAGAGGTGGCAGATAGGGCAACGAGCGGGGACTTCCAGGAACCCAGCGGGGCATTTCTGCCCCCTGGATAACTCCTCTTCTTCGGTCAAGCCACACAACCACCCCGGGTTTTTGCATGCGTAAACTGCTGCAAAGAGATCTGCTGATGTGGTTCGGAGTATGTGATGCAGGTGCACACAACAGTGCTCCTGATGAGTCAGGTGCACAGTGTGTCCTGCAAATCCCCAGTTACCCAGACCAGTTTGTTTCTGTACTGGGATGGAACGGCTGCTGTCCACTCACTAGGCCGATCTTCCAAATAGCAAATGAATATTTTTGGACACAACTTTCAACTAGTTGCTAGAAAAACCGGCACTGCAGCCACTGTGAGGCTTACTCCATCCAAAAGGAAGGGAGGAAGGAAGGTACTTGTGTATAATTTCATATTCTGTAGTAGAATGCCATGACATGTTCATTGCTGCTGGGCTTGCTTTCAATGGGGCTAGCAACCAGAGGTTGTTTCTCTCAGTTTGATCCAGATGTTCAACCAGAAAGGGCTTCTCTGCGCAAACGGAAGGGCAAGAACTGAGTTCTGTTCAGTGGTTGAATAACGCAGAGGGTTTTTTGAGGACAACACTCTAAGTAAGGGCAGGAGAGGTGGTATAGCCATATGGCAAACTAATAAGGCATTCTAAATGTGGTGTCTGTATTCAGGTAACAGTATCTACAATACTTACTTTGATTGAATAATTGCGTTCAATACGAGTATTAAAACTATTGAGGTGTATTATGTGAATAATGGTACAAAATCAGTTACACTGCTGTAACAGGTCTAGACCTCACACGGGAAAATTGCCAGCCCAGCATGGTCAGGCTTTAAGCAGCTCTTTGCCTTATACAATAGAGGTTAGCAGTTGGCTTGTCTAAATCTCTGAGTCAGGAAGCTGACCGTTATAATCTAGACCCTTTTAACACATGAGAAAGTAAACGCCAGGAGGTAAATTGGTCGTTTACCAAGTCCAAGTTTATATTCAGGGAGAGGGAAGTTGTTTTCTTTCATTTTGTTCTTAAAACAGCTTCTCCTCTAAATAGAAGATCACTTGTCTTCACTGTAGTTTGATTTCTGTTTTCTGCTTAAACCATGACATAGAAGAATTACTGACATCTGAATTTACTTTTCAGACAAAAGTGAAAATTAGTATTTTCTCATCACAATGCTGAGGAAGCAGTTAATATTTCACTGCAGTGTCTCAGTCCAAGTTTTTTGGAATATTATTTAAAAAATCAAGTTCATTTTTCATTCAGCTCAGTCTGTCATCCATTAAGCCTGATTCAGCAAGGTGAGACTATGAATGTGTTATATACATCAAGTCATTCACACATTTACAATTTGGACAGGTCTAAGCTTTTAGCAGCTTATCCCGTGCTAGTCAGTGAAAACATTGTTTATATTGTGAGCATTGTATATATGTGTATATATCTATATTTTTTTTTTTCTTTTTTTATTTGCAAGATCAGGGACTAATATGAGGAAGGAGAATGATACTTGGCAGCCTGGTGTCATCCTGAACCTCAGTTAATGACACTGGAAACTATTTTCTTATCTGTGAAATCTCAAGCATCACAGTAAAACCCATGCCACTGAGGTGTGTTTTGCTACACGACTGGAAGAGTGTATTGCTTTGCAACCCCTAGCACACACCACAAACCTCTGATTCCCCTTACTGGCTTGTAGGGGCTTTGCTGAGATGCAAATAGTCTATAGAGAGCTCTAGCTCTCCAACTGGATGACTAACGTCAGGGTTTTCTTTCTTGAGAAATGTTTTGGACATGCCCATCTGAACTTAATCATTCAAAAAAATTGAGGCCAAACCACTATGGCTTTATTTTTTATTCTATTTTCACTTTGTCATATTAATAACATTGGCACGGGGCATTTTGTAGGAATTAATGACCAGCTCTCATTGGCAACATTTAGCTATGCATGGACAATTAGCTCTTTGCAGCTATTCGAACTTGCAAGGCTCACTTGCAAGTTATTGCTTAAATATACTGATTTGTTAGTATGTAGTAAAGGCCACTTGAAGAAGGGTCTAATGCGTTCATCTCACTGCACTTTCCCTCTCACCAATTTTGCAAAGTTTCAAAGCAGCCTATGGAAGTTGACGATGCTTCAAAGTAATAGCTCTGTAAGCTTCTTAATCAACACTTGGCAGTCTCCTGGGTAGTGGTAGGCAAGTACACCAAGCGCTCTTTGATTAGCTTCTTGCTAAGGAAGTGAAACTTAAATCACTTCATCAGAAAAGAAATGCCACATTGTGTTATTTAGGATTCATATCAGAGTCACTCCAAGCTCTTCATTTTATGATTTAGTCTGATGAATTATCTTTATGATTAAACCAGTATGCTCCATCAAAAATAATAGCAGCTATTCTTTGTGCCAACCATTCCAAGTGATAGACCTCAAATTGGCTGTTTTATCATGGACAGCCTTTTCAAATTCACCATTGGGCAGCAAATTAAAATGGCCTGAATTTCAGAGACCTGGAGCACTTATAGTTTAACTATGGAATTAAGTGATACCTATGAATACTATGCAGATTTTTAGAAACCCTACTTAAAAATATTTTATCCTAAGTACAAAATGCTTTTTTACAGTAGGAACAAATAGTAAAAATTGAGTTCAGTATTGTTTGCGCTTACATTGATATTCTCTTTTATTTCAAACTCATGAGTCATATTGTTAGATACTGATAATCTTTCACAAATAGGGTACAGAATTACCAACCACTTATGTAAAGTTTCAGTTTTGTACTTTTTTCTTTTTTTTTTTTTTTTTACAATTTTTTTAGGGAAATGTGTATACAATACAGGATGCATCCTCTACATCGTTTACAGTGTAGATCATCTGACTGCTATGACAATTACAGTGGGTAGTTGTATATATGAATTGATTTGTCAGAAATTAGTCTCTATTTCACAAAATTCTTTGGAGTATGGCTAAACCTGTAGAACATGAGTATGGATATCCCAGGAAGCCACTGCTTCTGAGATGGATGCAGACCCACTAGATTTGCTTTCATGTTCAATTTTTTATTAGCTACTCTCCTGTACGGTTTTATTTTAAAGCAAAATAGCATTTTTTTTTACTTCCTTGGAATCTTGCTTTTGGTACAGAGACAGTTTACAATGATATGGTATTACTAGAAAGATACAGTGCAAAAGCACCGAAAGACAGAGCTCTGAAGAGGATTTATTTTAATTTATTAGTTGGAAAAAATACATTACATGGAAATACGTACTAGGGACAGCCAAGGAATGCACTGAAGCATGCTTAATGCAGCACAAAGGTGGGTTCATTTTATGTCATTTTTCAAGAAAGCAAAGCAGATAAATAGTGAAAACATGAAAGTATGTTATTAAGAGAAAAATATAAATGCAGAAAAGAAAAACACAATTGGAAGATTTTTAGTTTTGTGAGGTGCTAAGTTAAATATGTGTATTTACTTGTTATCATACAAGACACAGAAACATTCCTGAATTTATTGCTTGCCCTGTTAAAATGAACACAGATGTCTCAGCTTGGAAAGGAATTAGTTTTGAAATGCTCTGTCTTTGTAGTTACTGAAGCCATGTGTGAAAGGTGGGGGATCACACTTCTGCCACACATGAAGAGTAATCTCCCAGACCAAAAGGCTGCATTGCTTCTGGGATCCAGAGTTTCAAATGTCCCCAGTACTTCAGGCGGCAGGTTTTCCAGGTGTCTGAGGGAAGGTGAAGAGCCAATGCAGTTCATGATGACTGCCAAGAGGATGTTGTGGAAGAGGCTCTAAAGGTCCCATTGAGACTTCTGGCCTTAGACCCCTTCATCACCCCACTCAGATGGGCTGGGACAAGGTGTTTCCTTGAGCTTCATTTGCATCACAGGGTCATAGGATGATACGTGTTGGCAGGGGCCTCAGGACTCCCTAGTCCAACCTCCTGCTCAAAGCGGGGTGAGCAGTGAGGCTAGACCAGGTTACTGCTGTTGAAGGCACTCTTTTGGGCAGCTGCACTAAAGCAGTTCTCCATTATGTGAAAGATATTTGTTCACAGGGAGCTGTGAAGACCACGAGACCTACCAATTTAATCACTTGTCTTTCAATTCACTCTTGTGTCTGCTAGACTTGCTATTACTTGATTTAGCTTCACTGTTTAAAAATTGCACTTCCACCATGCAAACGTCCATTGCCTTCCCTCTGACTGTATGCGACAGTAACTACAGCCCTCAGCCAAAAGAATCTGCAGGATCAGACTCAGTATTAAAAACGCATATTTTCTTGGAAGCCTTTGTTCAGTGGAACTTGCTTGAGGAAAAAGATCTGAAACTCCCGTTCTTATATGCAATCTTCAAGTTTTATTCCCAAGTGAACTTTTGCAGGCAGAATCCTTGCATTTAGGTAGATGCAAGATGTAAGTATTCTTCTCCTCTTAAATCTGTTATGATAAAAGAGGATGTGTGCAGAAAGGCTGCACATGACAGAGCTGTTGCCTTTGTTCCAAGCTGGCAAGCTCAAATCTTATCATCCTTTGGAAGAACCAACTCACAGCAGGCTGCAGGATGGCTGTCCAAGCTGAGCCGGAGATCAAATTCAAATTTGAAAAGATTACAGATCATCTATTTCAATAGCAATCCTAAAGAAAATCAATGTAGAATTTTAACTTGCCTTTCAGACTTTTTATTTGCTTTAATCCTAGCCAGTTTGCACTCAGAATTGGTACTCCTGACACAGTTTTTTCGTAGAGCAAAACCTAATGTTATGTTTTGTATTTCGCAGCTATAGTTCTTCAGACCTTGGCTAACCCCCTCACTTGGGGGATCTGCTGCCTTTCTGTAAAATCATGCTATATTTCTGAATGAGCAGGCAAACTCCAGAAGTCTGCAGTACAGGCCAGAGGCCTTCGTTTGCACCCGATGTCTCAGCTCAAAAAGGCATTCAGACACATTAATCACAGTCTTAGTGTGCAATTGGTATTTAACAGCCTTGCTAAATTGGGGAAAGGTCTTCAATAGGGTTGAGATGTCTCCCTGAGAAACAACCTGTAAGTAGGATACTGTAAATCATATTGGACCTTAGGTCAGTCCCCCCTCATCTTGCGAAGCGGGTGCCTACAACCGCTTCACTGGAGCTAACCGAATGCAGAGAGTCCAGCTGGACTGCAAATAATACTGCTAAAGCAGGGGAAAAGGGGGTATTTGCTTTAAAAAACAGGAGTTGAACTGCCCATTTTCAGATCTAAGGATGCCGTCATCATCTTAAGGTGAGAAAACAGAACTTGAAAACACCAGGGCCAGTGGGAAAAAGAAAGCATTTTCTGTTGATCTGTTTAATGTCAGATAAGTTGACCTTGAAGCTTTTTGAACAAGCAAATAAAATAAAAGTGGATAACTCAGTCACTGAATTAGCACAACAGTTGCACCATTCTGGCAATGTTGTAGGTTACATCAATAAAGTACTTTCATCTCTACCTCGCAGAAATCAGATAGTGACCCATCACATTATTACAATGTTAAAGCTATAAAAGAAAGAGTGAAACCGATATTATACCTATATAGCTCAGTAAAAAGTCCACAAAGGCTATATTCTGTAATGAGATATTATACATCATCTAGGCACAGCGGGCAAAAAACATAATGAATGTGGCTAAATGCAGCAAACCTTTACTACAAGGTGCCAATGGTGATATTGAAAACATGACTTTGGTGTCTGATGTGCAATTAAGGTGTATTGATCCACTAAAGTAACACAAAAAATCCTGCCTACCCTCTTAGCATCTATCTATGTGATAGACTGCGCACATGTAAGTTGTGCCTACACTGATCCCCAGCAACATGCAAACAAGTTCTGAAGTACATCTGAAGGTACAGCATGCCAAGTAAAGCTATGTTATACGGAGGTGAGACAGAGCTAACCCAATGTGATGACTATTATGGCATTGTTGCTTCATGCCATACTGGATCACAGCACAAGCTTACCTATACCAGAGATCCACTGGTCAGCTATTCTCCACACACAGGTATTCTGGCAAAAATGTTTATTTAGGTGCCCGTAGCTCTCCTACCAAACCTATTTAGAGATGGTTCTGCTGAGCAGAGAGTATAGGACCATTTTCATTCATTCATTCATTGTTTTTTATTCTACAAATCAGGGTTTTGCCACATCAAATTCATGGATGTCAAAATCCTCTATTAGGTTTTGCTCTTCAAGACTTTCTGAACTCAGGTCTGGGACTGTAAATTGTTAGGTTGCCATCCGTAATGACGCAAGAACTGCAAAAGTCCTTTGAAAGGAACACTTTTCCTTTAATTAAAGGTGCTTCTCTAAATGCCATCCATAGTCAAATCCCAAACTGCCAGTCATAAGTAAGTGTGACCAGATTACATTATTCATTGCAGTATGCCCATTAGAGAGTGATGCGATGGTAATCAGGTGGTAATGTGGTACATTAGACTCAGTATCATGGCCAGAAGAGGCTCGCATGGTAATTGCAATCTAGCATGATGTTACGGTTGGTGATAGTGTTGTTTAGAAAATCCCCAGGGAAAGTGTTGTTTTCACAAAGTGTACTGAGATTCTGCTGTGAAATAATTAGAAAAGCATGACTGACTTTTCATTTCATTTCATTTCATATTCTCTCTTATTTATACATGGTTTTCTGAAGAAACTACAGTGGCATTATTTAGAATGTCTTTCTTGCTGAAATTAGCCAACTGGATCTCTGTTTTGAAAAGATATTTTATTTTTTTTTCCCCCAGGAAAATTATTTTTATGCAATTCATTACTTTATTGAGAGTGTGTTTATTTCCAGTCATGACAGAGTTTCTCACAGCATACAATCAGTGACAGGTTTTGAATTCAATTACCATATTCTATGCTGAATACCTTTAAAACCCCTCTGATTAATTCTATCCAAAAGTAGAATGAGATTGAGATTTACCATGTTCAACACCTCCATCAGTCACAAAGAATAACCTCACTAGCAAATATTTGTCCCATAAAATATTTGCATTACCCTAAATATTCCAAGTCACACTTCAAGAATTCCCCTACCATTACTTATTTTCAGTCACCTAACATAAAACTTAAATGGACCAGATGGGAATTAACATGTAAAAATTATTGGCTTTTGAAAAACCCTGACCAGTGAAAGTGACTCATTGCCAGCAAATCAAGGCACTGAAACTGCCTCCTGAAGACACTGTGTTTACTAATGTATTTAATTCCAGTTAATTGCATCCTTATTAATTTTTCAAATGGCAACATTAATGATCCATAGTCTAACCTTAATATAATGCTTTTTGTTTGGTTTGATTTATTGCTTTAGCTCCAGAAGTGTTCCAGGCCTTTATGGATGGAGGTCCAGGATACTCCTACCCTGTAGACTGGTGGTCACTAGGAATTACAGCATATGAATTACTGAGGGGTTGGGTAAGAATGATGGGGTTTGTTGTTATTTAATACATTGACTGACAGAAGTCCCAAAGTTTTCAGTGCCCCTGAGTGCACCCTTCATGATAAAATTTGGGTGGATGAGGCTGGGGTTCAGGTCAGAAATGCCATCTTGCGTCCTTCCCAGCTGGAAACATTCCTGGGAAAATCTCACCCCCCTCTCAGTTACATTATCAAAGTTTGCCTAAGTTTGCCTAAGGAAAGGCCTAATGTTTTAATGGCTTCTCCACAATGCTGAATTGGAAACAATGGTATTTTTTCCAAATAGAAGTTGAGTTATTTCAGGCTTTATTATATCTTTGATTCTCTTGGCTAATACCTTAAAAGAGCTAATGTAATATCCTAAGATGCTTGGCCCAACTACAGAAAAGGCTTATCTGCCAGTGCACTTGTTACTTATCTAATCAATTATGTGAATAAGCTTAATGAAAAATCTTCCTAAGCATGGTCAAATATCACAGAAGATAATGGAAAATTCTTTTCCATTTTGGTTCAAAGGATTGAAGTTGGTTGCTTAAATATTTACTATTCCCTATGGAAAACAGTAATTTAGATACTATTTCAGGATAATAACGTAGCTAAAGTAGCTGGGTTTTTTAAAATTTTTAATTCCTATTTTGGAAAGAGGATTTTATTGCATTGCACTATGCTGCTTTTAAGGAAGGAGTGTTTGTTATCATGTGACACTAACACAGTACCGCTACCCAGTCCTGCTAGGCACTTTGTAATGTGAGACAATCCATCCCACAAAAATGTCACAGTTTCATGTAGGATGACAGACAAAGGAAACTAGAAATAAAGAACAATTATTATTCCCATTTTTAGATAGAAAATTCAATTTCAGAGTGTCTGCGCATTGTTACTTCAATCCAGAAGCTACATTTTGCAGACGTCCAAAACTTGGCCTATCTATTTTGTATTTCCATAGAAATAGCAGAAGTCATGCTCCTGACACAAAGATCTCTCCCATGCTGAATCTCAGTTCCCACCCTTAAAGCACAGGGGTATTAAGAACCTTTTAAAAAAAAAAAAAAAGTATTTGCAATTTTTCTGTAACATCATTCTTAAAAATTACTGATGTTTTAAGCTGACAGTCTTCCCAGGATGGAAAATTTTAACCTGAACAGTTAAGGTCTGAGAGTGATAAGCATAATACATTCTCAGCCCTGGTGACAGACGGTAGTACTAGCTGCACATATAATAAAGTAAAATAACATCCTGTTGGTTTTATATCAACACTTTCACCAATGGGTATCTCCAAGAAAGCAGCACACTGAATGATTGTGTAAGGAAAGCTGAACTCCCACGACTAATCACAAAAGATACCTGGTCACTTTAATATATGAAAAATTATATAGAATGGTATCCATTTGCCAATATCCGGCTACAGACAAAGCAAAGCTGAGACTGAATCAATATTTTTTTTATTTTTAAATAAAAGCATTGCCATCTGTCCATGCTCCAGTCAACCAAGCCAGCTGCTTGGTTTCTCCTGAAGAGCGGCTCTTGCCCACTGAGCAAGCCAGAGGGTGGCTTGGCAGCCCACCCCTTTGTACAGGCTAGGAAAAGGTGTGTTTTCCCCTGAATTGCATTTCTAATTTTTCCTAGTCTAGACAAGGCCTAAACTGACAGGGCTGATGACAAGAGAAGTAGTGGCGGGTTGAGGAAATGTGGTTAACCCGAGGCATGTCGCTGTCTGCAGCGACCAGGAGCTCCGAAGCTCCATCTGCTGCAGCAGCCCCATGCAGATGGCTGCAAAGAGGCAGCTTGCGTGTACAAGGCTGCAAGCTAAACCTGCGGGCAGGCGGTCCCCTCCTCCTCCATGGTCCCACAGCACTTTGTTCAACAGCAAGAAGAGAGCCCCATTGTCACCGAGTGAAGGGGTGGGCGCTGGGTGCAGCCCTGGGGAAAGGGGAAGGTGTTGCGCTGGGCAGAGCCACCCAGAGATACGACTTTCTCCAGTCGGACCATGGCCCATGCTAATGCACGGGGAAGACAGGAGGGAAGGATGGAAGGAGCCTTAAAAAGGAGGAGTTATTTCTGGGTTATCTGCCTGGGCCATTTTTTTGTTATCCCTAGTAGCGCTGGCATCTCTCAATATGTTGCAGGCACATTTCTCTCCTTAGCCAGTTGCCAATACAAGAGTTAACAACAAAAAACCCACTTGTATAAAGCTTTGCATCAAACAGTGGTCTTTTCCCCAAGTTCAGGAAACTAAACTGCGTGATGCAAACCATGACACATGTCAGTCTGTTCCTAAGCCATAAGCAACTGGTAAAATAATATACTAACTCTATATTCCACACCCTCAACAGAGACCAAGTGAAGGAAAGAGGTAGTAAGTGGGATTCTTGGGCTCTGACTTTCACTGTGATGTGAATGGTTTAGGATGAACTTTGGTTAAACATCATGAACAAAAACAAAACATTTTTTTCTTCCTTTTTCACGAAATAAAACAGAAGGGGTCTGACCCTCAAGTCGACTGAATAGCTGAAAAATATGGAAGATATAGGTGGGAAGGACCTCAAAAACCCAAACTTTTAGTGGCCACTTCTTTGAGTATTTATAGTTCTAATTAACTAAGAACAGTATTAAAAATCTCTGAAAATCTCAAAAAACCAAGTAAGATTGCAGAATGTTAATAATCTTTAAAATAAGGTAGGTTTTTTAAGGATTTTTCCAGTGAGGAAAAAGGCATGGGCAGGAACATCCTTAACAGGAAAAACTGCCTTATTTTTGTTCTCACTTTTTATTTTTTTCAAAGATTCATTATTACTTAAAGTTGCTATTTTTAGAGCTAAGTCACCATTTCCAACAATTGGTGTAAATTCTGGCTCAATGATCATATTGGTCACATTGTTATATCAAGTCTAAATCAGCAGTAGGTTACTTCTTGACAGCAGACAGAATGTTAAACTTTCATTTTTAATAGCTGTTTTATGGCAGCATTACCACAGGTAGGGAAAAGCATATGACAGACTATTTCAAATGATGGTCTTGAACCTGATTCAAGAAAATTATGTATTCAGAGCATGCATTTAGGTCTCGTTGAATTCATATGGACATGGTATAGCTAAATGACAACAGACTAACTGAATGTGAACCAAAGCAAAAAGATTTAAGCAACCCTTGGATTTATTTTTAGAACATTCCAATGCCTTGGAATGGATTTAGTTTCAAATACAAGTTCAAAGTTAAACATGTGCATGAATCTTCTCAAAATAAGAACATTTTCTGGGCCTTTATGAAGAGTGGCTCTAATTCACTCAGATTTGATAACTAACACCTAGAAATATTCTTAAATTATAATCTTCTACCAGTACATGCTAGCAAAAGTCAAGGGATGATTCAGTTCTTAGTGAAGGTAACAAGCATCTGCCCCTTGCTGTGGAGGATATTGGATCAGAAGGTAACTTTATGTTGTGTATGAATTATGATACATCAATTTACACATTGCTGCTATGATGGCAGTTGGCTGCAAATATCATCACATATCACATATTTGTCACTTGCTAGGTACAACTTAATTCACAAGCAATCCACACTCTATCATTGTTTAAAAAATTACGAGTATCATTCTAACAACTTGCTTCACAAATACAAGTCCTTAAAAATACATGCACAATAATTAATAAGACTATAAATTTATATGTAGTACTTTCATTTCCAAATGCTAAATTTAACAAAAGATAAATCACATTAATCTTCATTAACAAAGCACTGTGAAACCTGGGACTTCTCTTCACCTATAGAAGAATTTAGGCACTGCAAACACAGGACAGCAGGTCCATATAATCCATAGGTTTATGTAATGAGATAATTTTAGATTTCAAAAAGGGCAAGGGAGAAGGATTGGGATTTTTACTGTGGTTCTTACGCAGATTTTTGTAAGCATTTTTTAATTTCTCTATCTACTACTCAGTAAAATCAGGATGACACAGCTCCCTTCAGCCACCATTTTTCCATTTTGTCAGTTTAGATCACAAGAACATTCTAGTACTACAAGTGAAAAATAGTAAATAATCCACATTTTGCATAGAATGCCCTGGGAACAAAATAATTCAGCTATCTCATTTGAACTGATACTTCTTTTCATGAGAGAAAAATTTGCAAAGGAAATGCATCTATGAGTAATTACATTCATTACAACCAAAGAAAAGCACACACACAAAGACAGATTAGCCTCAAAATTTTTTTAAGATATTTTGGTGGTTTTGATATTTCCAGCATAAACAACACTGAGCTCAGGGAAATGTGAATTGTCTCCACTCTTTTATCCATTCTTGCTGACTTGATATTGATTTAACTTTATCTCAGAGGCCCTATGAAATTCATTCAGCCACCCCCATTGATGAGATACTCAACATGTTCAAGATAGAAAGAGTTCACTACTCATCGGCGTGGTGCAAGGGCATGGTAGCACTACTGAAAAAGGTAAGAAAGCACAAACACCTTCTGTCCTCTGTTCTCTTCCAGAAGCTCCTCCAACAACGCAGAGGCACAAGGCAGGCACACACTTTAGGCAGTCAAAATTTCAAGGTTAAGAAAGCAGTGCTTATCCCTAGACTTTTCTGAATGTGAGTGTGCAGTATTTTCTCTTGAGAAGCTGGATTATTCCCAGGCTTAGACTCCGGCTTTGCATGGCCTGAAAGATATAGAAATCTAATATTGTTGTTTATTTTAAAACTGATTCACTAGTGATGACAAAACTTTTGGGATCAGTGATTCCCACTCTGTTCCCTGGCCCCATTCTCTCCTGTCCTAGTTGTGCATGTGGGAGAGGGAAGGACGGACCACTCTGTCCTCTGAATTTCTGCCACAGTTTCCAGCCAGGGAGCTTAGAAATGAAAAGGGCTGTATCTCTCCCCATCCCATGTTGCCATAGTTGCAACAACAAAAGTCGAGCCACTTTGCTGTAAATGTCACTAAGCTACAAGAGAGGATGCTTTCTGAATGCATCACGACCCTGGAACTCACTTTCTTCCTCCAATCCCAGTTATTTGTTTGGTTTAATTTTCTGGCCATGCTGCAAGGATCATCTGTCCCTTTTAGGTGTTTCAGACCATCGGTACTGATATTAGAGCAGGAAATGATTGTGAATGTGTGAATAGAGCAACAGAAGATCAATTTCCTTTGCAGCAATGAGCAATCTATTTTTGATAGATGGAGCAATGAGGTGGTTAATTTTAATTGCTGCCAGGATGCTTGGTGTAACTATATCTTCCAATAAATTAAAGATGAAATACAAATTGTTAGGTGGCATTGAACTGTCATGTTTCACGTCGCTTGGACTCTTGTGTATTTGTAAACAGACTTTTGTTACTAATACATTTATACACTTCATGCCTGCAACAGCCATCTGGTGGCAATTAAATTATATTCATATCCTATGAGTTATTACTTTTATGTTTTTAGATTGGGACTTCCAGGAGCTGTTAGAATATTCCCTAGCCATTTTCTTACTCAAAATTGTGTATCATACAATTTATGCATGTGATACCTTTACTCTTTTATATGGCATCCAGTCCCATAGAAAATGCCTTCTGCTTGATTACAGCTCCTCACTAAGGACCCAGAATGCCGTCTTTCAAGCCTTGCGGACATCCAAAGCTCTCCATACCTAGCTGATGTCAACTGGGATGCTGTTCTAGAGAAAGCTGTGACCCCAGGCTTTGTTCCTAACGTAAGTCAATATTCCAGGTGAACTGTGTTTGCAGATTCCGACTCTAATTATCACTGCTGTTTTACTTGTTTACGCTTGCATTTATTGCTCTTCAGTGATTTACTTCTCATAGAAGCTTTACTTTGGATTCTGTTTTCATTTACTCAGTCACAGCTAAGAGAAAATTTGGCCCATTTCATTAGATCACAACAAAAACTAATTAACCTTGGTTCACTTTTTGTTCCCTTTCAAACAAAAAACATTTTCCAGACTTTGCATTTCAAGTGTTAGAGCAAATGATTGTCAGAGTTAACTCTGAGCCAAAGAATACCAAGACGACCATTACCGCTCTGAAAGTTAGGCATTTGAATAACATTTGCAAGACTTTTTAACATCCCAGTGTGCTGTTCCTTTTTCACTTAAAAAATACTTTCTTCAAAAGACTGACCTATTTCCTTTGTGACAATTTCCTACACTAAAACATTCCAATTCTGTGAGGGAATCTAGTCGGTTCTTTTTTTCTGTGGTTCCATTTTGTTGGTATTTTCAGTATATTTCCATTTTTGTCATTTGTAAGTTAAATGGATTTGAGAGCCATGAATAAAAAGCAAGGACTGTGGTATTGGCATGCTTCTCTATTCTGTTGCTTGTTCACTTTGTGGACTTCTCAGTGGTAGGTTTATGGTTGGACTAGATGATCTTAAAGGCCCTTTCCAACCTAAATTATTCTATGATGATTTTATGTTCAGTCATACTGCACCGTAAGTCTTATGCAAACAATACATTTATAGCATACTAGGGGTTGTTTATATGTATATTTTTATGCAACTGTGAATAAAGATGAGGAAAGGGGAATAACTAGATGCTATCTTCATCCAGGGGCACATTAGAGTTCTTGCTAAATGTGACGGGGACAGGATCCAGCCCTCCAGAAGCTGAGGGTCATTGCCTAATGGGGCAAAGGCAGCCAGGCGGGGTGCCAAGACAGTGCTGGTGGTGTCTGCTGTGCTTCCTGGCACCTGAGTGGTGCCTTTCCTGGAAGCAACATCCTGCAGGTGAAGCACGCTGTGGGTGGGCAAGCAGGGCCTCCCTCAGAGAGCTTGGGGAAAGACCAGGTAGCTACCCTAACCAAAGCACTGCAGAACAAAGCTCCTCCGTGGCCTGGCAGACCATGAACTCCATTCTCCATGGTGGTATGGTTCTACAAGGTGAATTGAGGCCAACATACACTGTGGTGTGGGGAGAGTTTTAAAACTCTTTGACAGCTTGCTCTTACTGTCAGGAGCTTGCCTGCCTTCTGCAGGCAAGAGGGTGTATGGGAAGCCTGTGAGAGGAAGGTCCCATCGTTTGATTTCTCCCTGTGTAGTTTGATTCCATAAACATCGTTCTTACTTAAATTGTACATCTGTTTCTTTATGGTTTAACAGTTTCTTTATATTCAGCTTGTAGTCATAAACTGTTAGTAGGTTTTTTGTATTGTTAAATATTTGATAAAGGAAGCAAGAAATTATTTAAATGTAATTTGCTTTCATTTTTAAAGCTTCAGAATTAAAGTGATGTATTTTTAAAGTGCTCAAACAAATCTTAAAACTGTACATGCTCAAGAAAGGAACTGGTATTGATCAAACATAAAGAAATTTATAAGTAAATATAAATAAGATATAAACCTCCATTAATAAAAAACAAATTCTACTAACGCTGGCTGGATACTATGCAGGAAAAGGCATCAGAGAGCTTAATATCATGCCTCGATTATACAGACTTTGCTAGGAATTAAAAAGGTAGAGTCATCTCTAAATCAAATGTTTTATTGTAGGACACCACAAGTTATACAAGTGGTTTCTGATGTGGTTTTATGGCTCAGTGTCTGTGGTCGCTAAATAGTATCCACCACTTATGTATAACTTATCTTAGTACTTCCACCTTGATGGTGACAATGGTGTGACTGAAGTCCTGGAGGAAAACAAGCTGCTTTCAAGATCTTCCACCACACAATTCAAATTGTGTGCATTTTTTTTAAATGTTTTGAGAGAATGAGAAGAACAAAGGAGCTCATGTTATTCTGATTACAGCAGTAGCAAAACACGGATCCTGTAATTAGGATGCCAAGTAGTGACTTTTTAAAAGTGTATTGGGTTCAGCTGAACCATAGATCTTCTGGCCATACCTTAGCTCTTATCCTTAAATGAGAGGAACAGTTCATCCTAAATGTTGTAATGAGATGGCTTCACTGCACTAATGAACAGAATAAAAAAAAACCCTCAAGGCATAAACTATGCTCCTGTAAACTTTTATGCTGAAACAATCTGAGAGAATCAAGAACCCGAAAAGAATTAAGGAAGAATCTGAAAAAAAATCAAGGAAGGAAACAACCATATAGAAATGGTATTTCCACTCATCCTGCTTAAAAAAGGACTTCCTGATACAACAAAGCATCTTCAGATTTGGTGCAAGCATGACAAATTAACATAAAAATGGAGAATCCAGAATATTTAAGTAATGTAAGTAATGGGTAAGAGAATGCATGAGAGAGCCAGTTTTTTATATAAAAGCAGTTAACCGAAAAAGGCCTGTTCCTCCCTTTGTTATCATGGATAGGAGCTAGGTAACTGAATCCACCTGCCAATCTGCAGAAAATCAGATTTTAACAAGTAAAGTCTTAGAGGTACTCCCCATCCCTCCTGCACTATTACAGCTGCCAGTTACTAACCGATATTCAGATGAACACCCTGGGTGAGATTCCTCTCTCTCAAACGGGGCAACATACTTGTAGTCACTCTAGGAATACATCTGAATGTAACTAGGAAGAGGATCTAACTCCTTATGATATGATTTTTGTCTTACCTCCCTTACTTGAACTTCAAGCATCACTCCAGGCCTAAAAAGACATTTTACATTTTACAGCCGTGGCTGGGAAGCTGGACCATTATTAATGCTATTAGCACTTTCCAGACAAACTAAAAAACACAATGATGCTTCAAAGAGTAACTTTGGATCCTTTTGTACCAGAAAGGAAGACTGAACTGTGACCCTACATTTGAACTAGAAGAAATGATTCTGGAGTCCAAGCCTCTCCACAAAAAGAAAAAGCGACTTGCCAAAAACAAATCCAAAGATGGAGCTAAGGAAACCTGCCCGCTGGTAAGCTGGGGACTGTGGCTGCAGTCAGTGGCATTTCATTTACATTCTGTAATGGATAAACACAGTTAAGTTCACTTTTATAATCTCTGAATATCGACTTGACCCCTATGTCATTTTACATATAGGATAAACCATCTCCAAAGCAAGACGAAAAACAACCATTTATTTCAGTCAAATAGTAACAGCATGTTTAAGTTGTAATAATTTTTAAGATCCTCACAGATGCTCATTTAAAGTATGAAAAACTGTTGCCAGTTGGCAAATACACTTCCCACACATGGACAAATAGTCATAAGGAGTATTTATCTGCTGCTAGTACCAAAAAATGAAAAATATGCAGTGAAAAGCTTGTAATTTATAAATGTTTTAAAGCTGTCTCTGGCAGTCTTGACTAATTTGTCCCACATAGAAAGACCCACTGTGTAAACAGTCTAAACTTCTGAAAAGATTAAGAAATAATAATTTTCCAGACTTGAATTTTCATTTCAGTGAGGTTTTATAAAGTCTGTTACTATTCCTAATGATTTTGAATGCTTATGCAAAGTATTCTTCTTAGAGCTATCAGACATAAAAGTCCTCAAGAATTCTTTGTGGGGAACTTCTTCCAAAAGAAAGAAGGATTGATTGTGCTGTCACTGCCCACTTTTGAAGAGTCTTCAAAGCACCTTTTGACAGTATTCATTCATAAGCTGTTTTGTTCAGTGTCGTTTCTGTTGTGATTTTTGCCTATGATTTTCCATCTTTCTTAATCAACCTATTCATGCTGTTTTTTAAAGAACGTACACCTGCAGCAGTGTTTGGAAACCGTTAGGAAAGAATTCATCATATTCAACAGAGAGAAGTAAGTGCATTTCTTAATTCCTGTTTAGCATTCACTGCTGAAATTAATTTGAGAACAATTTTTTTTTCTCTCAGTGTAAGGAAAAGTGATTAATGATCACAGCAGCAGGGGCTAAAAGCCTGGTTTTCCATTGATTTCTTCCTCTTATGGTCTCTGGTGTGATGGTTTTGTAGTTCTTCCATCTCTGAAAGCAAGAAGAAGTGCTTGTGGTGAAAGTATGTTGGAGAGATAAGATAAATGTCACTGATACTCTCCAGAGAAACTGTTAGCAAATAAGCAAAGGGAATACAATACAAGGGGCTGCTTTTTCTCAAATCGAACAAAACCAAGGGAACTGATAACTCATGAAATTTTAATGATATGAACTGCAGTGTTTTGACTTGGAAACTCTATTCATACTTCACTGCCATAAAAAAGTTAATTTCAACATTAGTTATTTCAACAGAGCTAAATATTAAAACTATATCAGACATGAAGCAAGTGCTTCGTAGTCTAAGCAGCAGCCAGAGTCTGTAGAAATAAGTCTGAATCCCAAGGAATCTTCCTGGTCCAATTAATACACTACATTTCACAAAGTTTACTGTTTTGAGTTGCAGCTACTGTGAACCCGTTTGTATAATGGATATAGCTTATAACAGGGGCGTTGTTTGTGTCCTTGGTCAAATTATTGCATTTCATCCAAGTACGTTCAGTGGTTTTATTTGATCTAATTGTATCTGTAAGCCTTTCTAATGGAGTTGTGATCCTACAGATTCTTCATGTCATTTTGCATGATCTCTAGCACAAGAAAGCCATATGTTTACGTAAGAGCAATAAACAAGAAAAGCCAGACCAGGCCAGCTCATGAAAGGTTTTCAGAAGGGTCTTGGTGGACTTATCTGGATCAGTTCTAGTATCAGTGAACTGAACTTTGTAGGAGGGTGATGGTTAAGATTGTAATAACAAGTACAGAAAAAGATCACCTTGATAAATCAATTTAATGTATTTTCAAGAGGTTGTTCATACTAGTTCATTTCCAGATTCATTTCCAGATTCATTTCATTTCCAGTTCATTTCTAGTTCTTTTCCCTCTCACCTCCTCCAGAATCGTGTATGAAGGAAACCCAACATACAGCAATTTTTGAAAGATAAAATAAAATACCAGGTTTTGTTAAAACACTTTCAAAATCTCGTTGTGTGTGTTCACTAGTATTGACAATTTCTTTTGACAGGATTTTACTGTGTTATTCTTAAATCTTTTTTAGCAGTGCATAGGAATATTTTTTTCATTTTTTTCATATTGAACAACCACAGTAACATGACAAGCTATAAAGGACTGTGAGATGCTGATGAGAGATCAAGGAGAAGTTTAAATGGAGTACAAGTAAAATGGAAGCAAAAGATAAAAGACATGCAATTCATTCAGAACAGCATGTGTTTTGGTCATTGCTTAATTGGCTTTGACAAGGTAAAAGAAAAATATTTAGTATAGAACTACAACAGATCCTGCATTGTCTTAAGCGAGATCACAATCATTTTTTGTTTAAACTGTATTAGAGCTGAAGAAGGACATGGAGAGACTTCTGTACTAGTTTTCAAAGACAAAAATGTTAATAAGGGGGGAAGCAGAGGTCAAATTTTGTGCAAAGTGCAAAGTGAATTCAAGTTAATGGGAACAACGTAAGAGCAATGTCAGACACAGATGTCCTCATACTGGAGAGAAGAGGCTCCACAATATACGCCAGAGTAATTCATGGTGGGTTTTCTTAGACCTTTCTATGCCCTCAAGGATGTATGTACAGGCTGAGGCTGTACTTACATGGATTTCCAAACCCACATGGTCAACCAAGTTCTTAGGAACAGCTGCAGATGCTGAAAGACATGAACTGTTCCTACAAACACTGTATCCAATAATATGTGACCGTATCATTAGGTAAGGTGTGAATCCCAAGCAGGGCTTTTAATCAGTCTGAGATTAACACAGCTAGTTGCTTTGATATTCCTCCACATTCCTCTACATAGTCAGAATTGCTTATGTAGTCTAGCTGTTTGAAAATATCTGTGTACTTCCTTAGATATTCATTATATTCAGCTACAAAAAGCTAAATTTTACTGTGATTTAAGCCTTCTGCTCAGTTTACTTCAGTGGCACAGAACACCGCATAAATCCTAAGAAACCATGAATCAAAAAATTTAGCCCATCTTTCAAGGGAAAAGATGAGAATCCCCAAACTAAAAGGATTCTAGGAAAAAATTTAGATGTTTCTAATTGAGCAGCATAAATTGATGTAGTAATGTGTAGGTAGAGTGTGGTAGTTCCACAACATTTTGCAATCCAATACTTGTAAAACATCTGCTATGAAAAGCAGAATCTGTTTTTATTGCTGGTACTTCCAGGCTGTGTCTCTTTTTCGCTATATATCTTTCATCCTGCAACAGATACTGCAAGTCTTGAAATATGCCATATTTGTTTTCTTTCCAAGAAGTTTGGGGGACTCTCAGGAACTCTTAGACTGCAGTTAAGGGGAGGGGGGTGGGGAGGTGATAGAGAAAAGGCTTACTAGGCTGAAAGGAATTAAAAAATAATTCAAGAGACTGAATGAAATAACTTAATAGTGTAAGTTAATGCCAGCAAAGAGAGAATGTGCACGTTTTCACTTTTCTATTGCTTTCTGGAGTTAAGTAATTGGAAACTGGTATTTATAGGAATGTTTTAACCAAGATGAGTGCATGAGGAAGACGAAGTCCATTTTAGCTAAGCCAAGCTTTTGAATGAGTAGGCTCAGTTAAAAAGACTGATGTTTTTCCAGATGGCTTTACCAGTAGCATTCAAAGAACATACATTCTCAGCAAGCCTTACGTTGTCCTTGAATGTAATTTATTTGGTTGGGCTATACTTTAACTATGTAGCTGATATCCATGGTTTGAAGATGGGATGAAAGATTTGAAGAATTAAAAAGAATTAGGATATTGTATACAGTCAGAGAGCACAAACGTACACTGCAGAATGACAGAGCGAATGTGTTTTGTTAAAATAGGAATTAGGAAGGGAGGACTTGGAGCCATGACATTAGCTGTTCTCTCTATATATTGGATTTAACTGTACAGGTCTTCCTGTACAGTCCTTCACACAAAGTGTGAAGTAAATGATCATCAGCAGTGGGTAACAAAAGTTAGATTTGTATATCTTTACTTACACACTTCTGATCACACAGCATCTTCTGTTGATACTATTCAGAATTCACCAGGGAGATGAGGAAGAATGGAGGGAAGACCAACTATTCCCCACTTCTCTGTATAAAAAGCCAGAAAACAAGTCTATCAAACAAAGACATTTGCAGAAGATGAAACAAAACCATTTCCCTAAGATTTGTATTAATACAAAAGACTGTCCTGTGTACTAAAAATGGCAGTTATAGAAGAGAAGTCCGGGTGCAGTTCTGTGCTTTAGTTCAGCGAGGCATCTTCTCATTACTGTTAATCTTATAAAACAGTCTGGGAAATTTCTGAAATTAGAAGGGAATATTGCTTTCATATCTGAGAAATGGACACTGAATGTTCCAAAGTCTTTCTGTGATCCGAGTCAACAGTCATTGCTATGATACACCATTTCTTCTAATAAAATGAAAACTGAAGCTGGACCATGTTTATCCTCCACACCCTAAGTAATTTCCTCTTGGAACACTCATATTCAACTCCAAATAATGGAGCAGCAGACCAGGAGCAGCTTTAGGGTTGTGCAACATTCATGGGTTGAAAATACTTTCTAGTCCACGTGAAATGGCTAAGCTGTTCTGAAGAGGTGGTTTTATACTTTCCTCTTCATTTGTGCAGGACAACATGAAGCATCCAGAATGAAATGCCTTACACTGTAAGTAGATTTTATCTTGATTTTATTTTTGCCAGTGCTTCAGATACCAGAGTGGCTGAAGTGTCATTACATGGAAGGCTTTGTTCTTATTTAAATTGATATTTTATTGGAGGTGATCTACAAATTAAAATACATGTGTGTCTTTTGACATGACGTAGGTGTGTGTCATCTGTCCATATTGACATTATCTTGCAGTATCTTTAAATGAGGGGTGCCCATGGTCCTGATCCAAAGCAAAATAAAATGGGAAAATCCTTTTACAATCCAAACTTGAATGTGGTGCAGGAAATGTTTTCTATGTTTCTTAAGAGTAAAATCAGTAAAATCTCTTGCTTAGTTTTGAATACATAAACTAAATAAACTGTGACCAAAAATGCTCCTTGTACTGGATCTTAACTGGTGAATATGATCTGAAGTTGATTTCAGGGACTCGTTTGGCTCTTTTTGCTGACAAATGCTTTTTTTTCTGGTTTTAAATCTACTTCTATGGATAGAGGCTTTATTAGCTCTAGAAATGCAGCACCAAATGTTCTGCAGTATTTGAATGTGTATTCCTGTAGACTTGTCAGCAATTTTTTGAGGAGTTGATCTTATTTAGAAGTTGTAGGCTATATTTTCAATTTCTTTGGCAGGGAAAGAAAGATTGTAAAGATAAGGTCACAGTGTGTGTTTGTAGTTTTATTAAAAAGCTGAGCAGAGATTATTTTACAATTTTTGTGCCTTTATCACTAAACGAAACTTCACATACATCTATGTCTGTTTATAAATGTCCAAAACCTGAAATAGCCAAAAATGAAGAAATAAGATTCAATATTTGCTTGCAGTGGAATCCTATTTCTCACGCTTTATGGTTCCTGAGCCTCTTCCTCTCCATGAAAGATCTCTTTAAGATTAAAGAGGTCAGCAAACAAAGAACAGAGGAGAAAACACAAGAAATACCTGCTCCTTGGGCAGAATAATCCTTCAGTTAGATGCTTCACAAACTTGTCATCAAAATTATCAGCCTGCTAACGAAAGTAAAATCATATCGCTACATTTTACTGAGCAGAATACGCATTTCGTATAAACAGCGTATGTGAAAATGGGTTAGAATTATGCAGAGCTAGTTTAATAAGTGGGATGGAGGGATGAACAAATTATCTATATTTTTAATAATTCTTGTGGAAACTTTAAAAAACTTACTAATGATTTTGAAGTTGGAGGGTTTTTTACTCAATACAATTATCCAAATAGCATTAAGGTGATATTCAGCTGTCTAGTCCCCACTGATCTGAACAGGCTTGCCCCTTTCCTAAGCTACTGGTACACCTTATTTCTCTCCTCAGTATTTATTTGTTCAATGCAACCACACCAAAAAATTCTGCCACAAATTGAAGCAGTCAGATGGATGCTGCACATTTCCCTCTCTTTTCCTACGGTAATTCCTACTGTTTGGCCATAGCTAGTTCTTCCCTAAAAGGCACTGAACACCTCTAGGTGAAGAGACAGCTCTCTGTTCCTGGCATAAAGAGCAAAAGTTGAGGGAGCATATTTTAAGCATATTAAGATGCTTAAAATCCTGTTGTCTGATTTTTCCCATATTGTAGGTGAAAAGATTACTTAATATTCTCTGCATTTTTATAAGATAAAATTTATTATCTCTTTCTTTGTAGTTGCTTTTCTTTCCTTTCAATTGTCTTTTCAGATTCAAATCCAGAGTCCCTGAGTGCTCTTTTTCATTTCAGTTTGATTGGAATTGAATATTCATAATGATTTGCAGTATACCTCCATGAATGCACTCTTCTTAATAGGTATTTTATGTCACTTAGTGTCTCTGGAGGTATTTATATTATCATAATCTCCATAATATCTGAATGCTTTTTGGATGAGGCTACACCACAACTTTTCTTTTCTTGCCACTTCTGCTGACCTTAATTCAGTTTAAATCCATCTCTTTCTGAGCATTTCAAGTGGTTGCACTGCTCTTCACTCATCTCTTTCTTGTCCCTTTTGTAATGGATATATCTGCTTCTGGAGATTGATCCTGCAATCTCACCTAATTAGAAAGATGCCTTTCTGAACATGACTGAACCTAGCTTGTTTTGGGGCAGTATTAACTGCTGCTTGGTCGCACAAGCCCTTTCACTTCTGCCTTTGATTCCTGCTCATTATTACTGGCTCAGAATTACCAGGTCAAATGTGACCTTCTTCTTAGTGAGCCATGCTGCCTGAAGATTTGAGCATAGCAGGTCCAAGCTGGTTATTTTTCTGTAGGCATGCCTTCAAATTCACTTTTTTGTGAGAAAAGAGTGGTCATAAAAAAGCCATTGTTTCAGTAATGTGTTCTTTTCACAGTTTCATGCAGGGAAAAAAAAAAAAAAGAGGCTAATGAGTATCTGGAACCTCATTTTCAAAGCCTTCCAGGAAAAATGGCCAAAGTTTTCCCAAGCAAGTAATCATATTGTTGCAGTGGCTACACTTCATCAAATACATATCCAGCTTTGGGAATGAAAGTTTGTGTGGAGATACATATATCAGAGCATTCTCTGTGCTGAAACATGATCCTGGAAGGATTGGGATAACAGATGCAGATCCTCAACGCTGCAGACCAGCAATTCTTTTCCACTCACAGAAAACTGAACACAAATACACCTCATAAAGACTAATCAAAAGTCAATTCATAGGCAGAGAAAAGAAAAATCTTCATTTGCACATCTCAGACTTTGGAGAGGAACCAAAACTGTGTGATTCTGAGTACCATACAGCATATATATTTTTTTAATAGCTTACACGGGACAAATAATATATACAATAAATGAAGGCTGCATAACAGGTCTTGACTGTTTGGTGTCCATAAGGGATTACCTTCATGATTTCCCTTCATGTCTCTTGATGTCCTAAACTAGCGTAAATTCTCACTTGTTACAAGTCTCCATAAATTAAGAATGAGACATGAAGACTGAACCTCTGTTGTGGTTTAGGCCAAATCGGCTACTGGGGACCTGGGGGACCCCAGATGGGACCGACTGATGCTCCCCTCTACCCCTCTTCAAAGAGAGAGGCAGAGGAGGAAAAAGAGACTTATGAGTTTAGAA